>ML298573.1:31504-56552 GCA_005239495.1 Nicotiana undulata | reverse complement strand
CGTCCGTCCGCTGGTAGATACTGATCGCGGTGTCGCTCCATACGGTGAGCTGTCTTCTTGGCTCCATCCTGACAGCACCTCTGGAGCCTTCTATTTTTATTTTGCTCAGTCTTTTGTTCCAGACTGCGGCTTGTATTTTTGTATATATATATTTCAGTTGCTGTATCTATGTAGCCGCTCGTTGACACTGTGACACTAGTCCTAGCACACACTTGTTGTAGTTATGTTGGATTTCGGGGTTGTATATATTTGGCCTAGTTGTGGCTCAGCTTGTATCCACGGCCTTACCTCCTATCGCTGCTATATTACGCATTATAATTTTTATAAATTGTAAATAACTGGAATATCGAGTTCTGGGGTAGTAACTCCTGGGGATTTATATGTTGGCTTGCCTAACCTTGCCATTAGGTGCCATCACGACCTGAACCAGGTTTTGGGTCGTGACAATATTTTTCTTGTTCGTGTAGAATTGTTTTATTTTGTTATTGTATATATTATTGTCACCGGTTACATGTTGTTAATGCTCTGCCGTAACCTCATCACTACTTCGTCGAGGTTAGGCTCGGCACTTACTCAGAACATGGGGTCGGTTGTACTGATACTACACTCTTTGCTCTTTTGCACAAATCCAGGTACCGACCATCAGTAGAGATTTTTAGAGCAACTATATATTTTCTGGAGACACGAGGTATATCTGCCGGCGTTTGCAGGTCCCGAGAGTCTTCTCTTAGTTTGTAGAGACTGTTTTATATTTTTCTCACAGTTGTATTATTTCTTTAGCCCATTATTTGTAGTAACCTTAGAAGTTCGTCAGTTGTGACACCAGACCCTGGGGTAGTCTTAGAGTTATGTATTTAATTAGTTCGTGGTTCGGTTTATTAAATTGTTATTATTTTATCTATGAAATTATTCACCAACAACCATTGAATTCAGTTTATTTTATTATGTCTAAGTGAATAATCAATTCAAATAGTTAATCGAATTCTAACATTGGCTTGCCTATCGAGCCTGATGTTAGGCGCCATCACGATCCCTAAGGTTGGGAATTTGGGTCGTGACACCTACATTCCCTAATATTCATCCAACTCGTACCGAACCCTACATTACAACCCGTGAAAAGTCCTTGGTGACCTACAACCAATCATTCCTGAGATAGCAACGAGTTAAAATAAAGGAAAGCATATGGACTGATACTTGTAGCATGTAGCTTTTGTTCTGAGTGCAAGCGTGTTTGATTGCATCCCATGTACATATGTGTGAGTTGGGGATTTTCTTTGTTGTGGGCACGCATGAATTGCAAGATTTAGCGAAAGTTAGGTTCTTGAAGTTGAATACAAGTGCACACTTAGCTGTGGGTAGCACTCTGTCATTTTTCTTGAGGCTCGAAGTTTACAAGTTGATTAGTCGAATTATTAAATGATCGTGTTGTCTACGAATGGTAAATAAAAGAAGTTACATGCTTGTTAGCTGATAGTCAAAACCATCTATAGTCTCTACTGTTTTGTGATATGTCGGAAATAGAGTAGTATATGATAGGATGGTTTTATTTTAGTTGCTTGAGGATAAGAAATAGTCTAAGTTGGGGTGTTGATGTGCCGTAGAATCTCGACACTTCTGATACTAATTACATACATTTTAGCTCGTCTTTCAAAGCATTTTTAGTTAATTCTTATGTAGTTATGGTGTTTTGTAGCGCACGAGACTTGAAGAACCAAGAACATGGAAAATAAGTCAAAATCCATAAAAGGGCAAAAATGCGGCAAGTCTGCGATTGCATAAGTGATGTGCAGACCGCAAACCTACCGCAGACTGAAGCAGGTTTTTCAGCCACGGAAGAGAAGAATATGCGGTCCATTATGCGATCTCATAACACTTCTGTAGACCGCATAATGACCGCACAATTGCAACTGAAGATTCTGCGTAGCACTTTTGCGATGGAGTCTGCGGTCACATAATTGCTATAGAAACCACATAATGGAAATACAGTGGAAAGCTGGGCAATTGGACATGTGATTTTGTGGCCGACTGTGCAAATCTGCGGACCACATACATGGTCTGCGACATTTTGTGGTCGCAGAAGGTTTCTACAGGGGTATTTTTGTCCAACTTTGACTCCGGCTTTTGGTCCACTATAAATAGATTTATTAGGGTTTTGTGGGACATCTTGTCTGAAAAAGAGGATACATTGAAGGCATTGAATACCCTCCATTAGTTTGGAAGTTGTTGAAGAGAATCTTGTACCTTTGTAAGCCTTATGACTTTATATGATGTTTTATTCTTGTATTTTAGTATGAGTAGCTAGTTTTAAATACTAAGGTGTTGCACCCTTGTCACAACCCCAAATCCCAACCGGCCGTGATGGCGCCTATCGTGGAACTAGGCTAGACAACACTCAAAAATTTTACATTTTTCTTTTCAAATATCTCAATTTATTTTAAAAAATTCATAATACGCATATAAATTTCAAAATATTTAAATAAAATAATTAAGCTAACAGTCTACAACCTTCCCCAAGACCCGGAGTCAACATGTCATGAGCATCTAAGAGTACTACTAAGAATACTACTGTCATAATGTAACGACATGGTCAGTCGTTACGTGGAACCTGCAATATACTTACTGTTATTAGCTTGTCATAGGTTGATTATTCTGTTATTGATGTGTTAGAGTTGATAGGCTTGAAATCGGAATGGTTAAAATGAGAATTCAGTCACTTAGTCATTAAAATAGCCTTGAAGTTGGAAAAGTCAACTGAGAGTTGACTTATTGGTAAACTACCTCAGAATGCAGACTTTATGGCTCGAATATCTTCGTTGGGTGATTTGGGACTTAGGAGTGTGTCCGGAATATTTTTGTGATGTCTGGTGTAGAATTAGGCTTGAATTGGCGAAGTTAGTTTTTGGCGATTTTCGGTCAGCAGTGAAAAATAGGCTATCGGGGTCGGAATGGAATTCCGATAGTTGGAACAGGTTTGTAATGTTATTTTTGATAGGTCTACAAAATTTCAGGTCAATCGGAGTTGTTTTGGATAGTTTCGGCATCGTTGGTGGATTTTAGAAATATCAAAGTTCTTAGGCTTGAATCCGGTGTGATTTTTGTATTGTGATGTTAATTTTAGTGTTTTGAGAGTGCAACTAAGTTTTAATGATCATATGTGATGTGTTGGTATATTTAGTTGGGGTCCTGAGGGGCTCGGGATCGATTTCGGATGATTAACAGACCAATTCGTGTTGGAAACTTAGGCTGAAATTGTTGGTGTTTTACAGTAGAACTTTTTTCAGTGCGATCGCATAGGAACATGTGCGATCGCAGAGAGTAATTTGGGGCAGGTGAAAAATGCTCTGTGCGATCGCAGGTGTAGAGATGCGATCGCAGAGCAGAGGGAAATAAAGCAGTGCGATCGCGTAGGTGAGAGTGCGATCACACAATGGAATTTGGTCGCGTGGGGCTGTCCGGAAAAATACACTGTGCGATCGTATTAGGGGGCCTGCAATCGCGGATAAGGGGAAAATTTTACTGTGCGATCGCGTGTGTTTGACCGTGATCGCGGAGAGTAAATAACTGGGCAGTTAAATTAAAAACCCTTCCGCGACCTAAACCCTTTTTACACCATTTTTGTACGGACAGAGAGCTTTTGAGGCGATTGTTGAAGAGGAAAATTAGTGTTATTCATAGAGGTAAGTATTTTGATCTTAAAACTCAATTATAGGTGATTGAGGAGCATAATCCCAGTGTTTAATTCATGAAAATCGGTAGAAAAATGTGGGCTTGAGATTATGAGACATTTAGGGGTCGATTTGAGGGGTCAAATGAACTCAGATTTTGGTGTTCTTTATATGTACGGACTCATGAGAGGATGAAGAAAATTTTGGTATAAAAATTTCGGAGTTTCGGGATGCAGGACCAGGGGTCGGGTTTTGACCGAATTCGGATTTTTGAGCTAAATTCGATATTTTTCAATTGGAATATATTCCTTGAGCATAATTTGATGATAAAAATCTTAACTTGGTAGATTTGGAGAATCCGGAAGTTGATTCGAAAGGCAAAACGCATTGCGAAGTAATTTCGGGCTAGTTTGAGGTAAGTAATGTATTTAAATCCTGTCCTGAGGGTATGAAATCCCGGACTATGCACTCTTTCACGGGTTTTGGAATGCAAAGGTTGAAACTTTGGAGATATACTCCTTACTTAGGCGACTATTGAGTTGCGAAACCGATTTTTAAGCCTATGCTTAATTAGTATTATTATATTATGATATGATTTGGGCTGTACGCCGTGTTTGGGGCTTAGTGCCGATCTGTTTTCCCCTTGGGGGTTGTGTTTACTATATTTTCCTCACTGATATATTATGATTTTACACTCAGTATTTTTCTAATAAATTATTTTGACACTCGGAGTATTTTGATACTATTTATTGAAAAATGAAAAACTGTTTTGGGTCGAGAACCCAGTATGTTATGGCCTAAGGGCAAATCGAGAGTGTCTGACTGAGTGAGGATTTCAAGCCTATATAGTGAGGATATGAGGGAGGCTTTCAGGCCTATATTGTGAGAGGCTTTCAGGCCTATATTGTGAGAGGCTTTCAGGCATATGTTGTTATAGCGCTTGGGATGTAGGAGCCCCTCCGGAGTCTGTACACACCCCCAGTGAGTGCATGTACCTATTGAGTGATTATTATTACCCCGCGGGGCTAATACTGAGTGATGATTATTGCCCGCAGGGCTGTTACTGAGTGATTGTAAGAATGCCTAATAAAGAAATTGTTACGAGAAATGATTATGGCCCGATGGGCAATTTTATGAAGATTTTTACTGAGTTTTCGATCTATGATTTACTTCGTTTTCAAACTGGTTTTTACTGAGATATACTGATATTACACTTGTTTCAAAGGATTTCTGGAAACTGATTTTTGAACTCATGTATTTGATTAATACTATCTTGTGACTTGGTGTTTTACTAGCTTTTGTGAATTGGTGTATCTGTACTGTGTGTTTTATAATTCTCAGACTGTGATTTATTTTCATTACTATTGAGTTGGCGTACTCATAAAGACTCCCTGTGCTTCTGTGCACAGATCCAGGTACCGATTTGGAGTAGTAGCTGCCTTGTTCGTTAGCAGCAGTTCACGGGATTTCGAGGTAGCTGTCCAGCGTCCACAGCTTCTCCGTTTCCCTTTCTTGATTAGTATTAGAAATTGATTCATAGATATTTATTATGACATTAGTAGCGTTAGATGTATTTCTTTTTAGATGCTCATGATCATTGACTCTAGTCTTGGGAGGTTTAGGTTTTGTTTAGACTATTATTGGGGCGTTAAGATTTAAATAAATTTATTTTTATTGCTATATTTGTTGTTTATAATTGTATTGTGAACTATTATAAAAGAATCAATGCATAGTAAAGTGATGGTCGCCCTAGAGGGGGAGGCCATACAAGGTATTATGCTTTTCCAGCTCGTTTAGAGGCAGTTGCTTCCGACTCTGTCATCACAGGTATTGTCCCAGTCTGTCGTTGATATGCGTCGGTATTATTTTACCCAGGCTCTACATATTCATATGTGTCCTCTTATTTTGCTCCACATTTGGACGTATCTCGGGATTCTTTGAGTTCCCTTATTTATGTGTCTACTCCTGTGGGATATTCTCCTGTTGTGGACCGCGTATATCGATCGTTTTTATTGATCTTAGTGGTTTTGAGACCATCGCCGATTTATTGTTGCTCAACATGGTATATTTTGATGTTATCTTGGGCATGGATTGGTTGCCGCCCCATTATGCTATTCTTGATTGTCACACTAAGACCGTGACGCTAGCTATGCAAGGCTTACCGCGATTAGAGTAGAGGGTTACCTTAGAGTATACTCCCCGCAGAGTTATTTCATTTCTTAAAGCCTAATGAATGGTTAAGAATGGGTGTGGTGCGTATTTGGCCTATGTGAGAGATTTCAATATTGATACCCCTACAGTTGAGACAGTTCCGGTAGTGAGGGATTTCCCAGATGTGTTTCCAGATGATCTTCCGGGCATGCCGCCCGATAGGGATATTGATTTGTAATTGATTTGTTACCAGGCACTCAGCCCATCTCTATTCTACCTTAACGTATGGCTCCTTCTGAGTTGAAGGAGTTGAAGGAGCAGTTGCAGGAGTTGCTTGATAAGAGCTTCATTCGTCCCAGTGTCACCTTGGGGTGCTCAGGTCTTGTTCGTGAACAAAAAGGATGGTTCTATGCGTATGTGTATTGATTATCGCAAGTTGAACAAGGTTACATTGAAAAACAGGTACTCATTACCTCGCATTGATGACTTATTTGATCAGCTACAGGGTGCCTGGGTGTTTTCCAAGATTGACTTGCGTTCAGGCTATCACCAGTTGAAGATTCGGGAGCCGAATATCCCGAAGACTGCTTTCAGGACCAGATATGGTCACTAAGAGTTTCTTGTCATGTCTTTTGGGCTGACCAATGTCCCAACAGCCTTTATGCATTTGATGCATAGTGTGTTTTGGCCTTATCTTGACTCCTTAATTATTGTGTTTATTGACTACATCCTAGTGTATTCCCCGACTCAGGAAGATCATGAGCAACACTTGAGGATTGTGCTTCAGACCTTGAGGGAGAAGAGGTTGTATGGAAAATTTTGTAAGTGTGAGTTTTGGCTAGACTTAGTGGCATTCTTGGTTCATGTGGTATCGAGCAATGGGATCAAGGTAGATTCAAAGAAAGAGGAAGCGGTATAGAGTTGGCCTAGACCGTCATCAACTACGGAGATTCGCAGTTTTCTTGGTTTGGCGCGATACTACCGTCGTTTCGTAGAGGGGTTTTCATATATTGCAACACCTATGACTAGGCTGACCCTGAAGGGTGCTCCGTTCAGGTGGATAGAGGAGTGTTAGGAGAGCTTTCAGAAGCTCAAGACAGCTTTGACTACAACCCCAATATTGGTATTGCCTACACGTTCGGGGTCTTACACCGCCTATTGTGATGCTTCGCAGATTGGTCTTGGCGCGGTGTTGATGCGTGATGGTAGGGTGAAGCCTACGTGCCTAGACAGCTGAAGGTGCATAAGAAGAACTATCATGTCCACGATCTTGAGTTAGTGGCTATTATTCACGCCATGAAGATCTAGCGCCACTATTTGTATGGTGTTTCTTATGAGATCTCACTAGAGTTTGAAGCACTTGTTCAAGAAAAAGGATCTTAATTTGCGTCAGCGGATGTGGTTGGAGCGACTTAAGGATTATGACATGACCATTTTGTACCAACCGGGGAAGGCCAATGTGGTGGCCGATGCTTTGAGTCATCGGGAGGAGAGTATGGGGAGTTTGGCATATCTTCTAGCAGCAGAGAGACCCTTAGCATCGGATGTTCAGGACTTAGCCAACCAGTTTGTCAAATTGGATATTTTAGAGTCGAGACGGGTATTGGCTTGTGTGGTCTCTAGGTCTTCCTTTTATAATCGTATCAGGGAGCGTCAATATGATGACCCTCATATGCTCGTCCTTCAGGACAGGGTTCGGCGAGATGATGTTAGTTATGTGACTATTGGTGAGGATGGCGTGTTGAGGATGCAGGGCCAGATATGTGTGCCCACTGTGGATGGGCTTCGGGAGTTGATTCTTGAGGAGGCCCACAGCTCGTGGTATTCAATCCATACGGGTGCCGCGAAGATGTACTAGGATTTGGGACAACACTATTGGCGGAGGAGGATGAAGAAGGATATAGTTGGGTTTGTGGCTCGGTGTCTCAACTGTCAGCAAGTTAAGTACGAGCACCAAAGACCGGGTGTCTTGCTTCAGAAGTTAGAGATCCCAGAGTGTAAGTGGGAGTGAATCACCATGGATTTCGTAGTTGGGCTCCCACAGACTTTGAGGAAGTTCGACGCTATTTGGGTGATTGTGGATCGGCTAACCAAGTCAGCTCATTTCATTCCAATGATGACTACATACTCTTCCGAGCAATTGGCCCGAATCTACATCCGTGAGATCTCCAGGCTTCATGGTGTACCTGTATCTATTATCTCTGACTGGGGTACATAGTTTATATCACGTTTCTGGAGAGCCGTACAACAAGAGTTGGGTACTAGAGTGGAGCTGAGCACAACATTTCAACCTAAGACGGACGGGCAGTCCAAGCGCACTATTCAGATTCTAGAGGATATGCTTCATGCATGTGTGATGGAGTTCGGAGGGTCATGGGACTAGTTCTTACCACTTGTGGAGTTTGCCTACAAGAACAATTATCAGTCCAGCATTTAGATGGCACTGTATAAGGCTCTGTATTGTAGGTGGTGTCGGTCCCCAGTGGGTTGGTTCGAGCCGGGCAAGGCCCGATTATTGGGTACAGACTTGGTCCAGGATGCCTTGGATAAGGTGAAGATGATTCAGGATAGACTTCGCACAACTCAGTCCAGACAGAAGAGTTATGCGGATCAGAAGGTTCGCGATGTAGCATTCATGGTTTGAGAGCGGATCTTGCTTCGAGTATCGCCTAAGAAAGGCGTTATGAGGTTCGGGAAGAAGGGCAAGTTGAGCCCGAGGTACATTGGTCCTTTTGAGGTGTTGCGGCGTGTTGGGGAGGTTGCTTATGAGATTACCTTACCTCCCAGCCTAGCAGGGGTTCATCCGGTATTCCACGTTTGTATGATCTGGAAGTATCACGGTGATCTGTCACATGTATTGGATTTCAGCTCAGTCCAATTGGACAAGGATCTATCTTATGTCGAGGAGCTAGTGGCTATTTTGGATAGGCAGGTTAGAAAACTAAGTTCAAAGAACATTGCTTCAGTAAAGGATCAATGGAGAGATCAACTGGTCGAGGAGGCGACTTGGGAGACCGAGCAGGATATGCGCAGCTGCTATCCTCATCTTTTCACAACTTCAGGTATGTCTCTATACTCGTTCGAGGATGAACTATTATTTTAAGAGAGGGAGGATGTGATGACCCGACCGGTGATCTTGAGAGTTATAGTCGGGATCCCCTATTAACTATTTTTTTTTTTGGGACAAAATTTGGCTTTTATTTCATCAAAAAACTGTCTTTACATTCCCAGATTAATGCTGACCATTAAACTCTTATTCACTATTACAAAGTAAAACTATATTATACTTTCATTAATTACAATTTGCTACACTAAGGAACAGTTTTCAAATTTTCCAATTCTACTCGCCATTTGGTCTTCTTTCTGCCTTGTATGTGTATATGTATTGCAATTTCCTTGCAGATTTTACCTATATTGTATCTTCCTTTGTTGGATCTCATCGAATTTCTTTTACGCCAAATGCAGTAAACAACCATTGCAAACACTATTGTGATCATTTTTGCCCTGCATTCTTTCCTTTTTGCCATATTGCTTGCTTATCCATTTCAGCTCATGCTGCCAACTTCCTATCTGCCTCGCACTACCCATCCATATCAATACTCTTTCCCATAGCTTGTTTGTATTTGTACAACCAAAGTATAGGTGGTCAAATGTTTCCACAGCCTTTGCACAGAATACACATTCTGATTGAACTTGAATACCAAACTTGGCAAGTCTATCCACAGTTGCTATCCTTTGGTGGATAGTCAACCATAGATGGAACTTGAACCTAGGGTGAATTTGTGCATGTAAATGAATACTCTTCCATTCAAATTTTGGGAACTGAGGCCACAATTGGACATAGGCTTTGTGTATCTGAAATTTGCCTTGCTTCACAAAGCTGTCCAATGTGTTTGTGAGATTGTTATGAACTGGCCTCAGCTTCTGTATGTCATCCTTTGCCTCTATGATCTTCCTCACCACCCATGCTACTGTTTTGTGTATGTGCACCTCTTCAATAAGTCTGTTTTTTATGTAGTAGATGTGAGCCCATTTAATCCACAGAGTATCCTTCTTCATAGCCAAAGCCCAGAGATATTTTAATAAAGCTGCTTTGTTCCAAATCTTCATATTTATCACATTCAGACCACCTGTAGCTTTAGGTTGACATATTATGTCCCACGCAATCAGTGCTTTCCTGGAATAATTAGTTGAGCTAGTCCACAAGAAGGTTCTACATATAGTCTCTATCATCTTCATAATCTTCTTTGGCAATAAGAAAATTTGAACCCAATACGTTTGTATTCCAAATAACACTGATTTTATGAGTTGAATTCTTCTTGAGTATGAAAGCATCCTAGCTGACCAACATCTTACTCTCTCTGTGATCTTTTCAACTAGAGGCAGACATTGATGAATGTTCAGTTTTCTTGCAGATAGTGGAACTCCCAGATATTTAAAAGGTATACTACCCTTTGCATATCCAGTAAGCTCGATCAGTTCATCCTTTATTTGTTTTGCTACACCAGCAATATAAATAGAACTCTTTTCTGCACTTGCTTGTAGTCCTGATGCATTTGAGAACCTGTTAAAGGTTTCCTGCAATATAGTAATTGATTGTGTGTCACCCCTGCAAAACATTAACAAATCGTCCTCAAAACAAATGTGTGTCACTCCCAGCTTCTTGCACTTTGGATAAAATTTGAACTCCTTCTGTATAGCTAATTGATTCATCTCCCTCTGCAAGTACTCCATAGCAATTACAAATATATAAGGAGATATTGGATCTCCTTGTCTAATACCTTTCTTAGCAGGAAAAGGTCTAGTGAATCCTCCATTCAGTTCTAGAGAATAGGACACTGTTGTCACACACTCCATTATCCATACAATGAATTTCTGAGGGAAGCCAAGATCTGTGAGCATATATCTAAGAAACTCCCAGTCCAGTGAATCATATTCTTTCCATAAGTCAACCTTGAGTACACACCTTGGAGATAAGCCTTTCCTAGTGTAGCCATTGAATAACTCATGGCTAAAAAGTATATTATCCACAATGCTCCTCCCCTCTATGAATGCAGACTGTGCTTTCCCAATTATACACTCTATTACCTTTTTGATCTTTTTAGTCTGTCTCAGCAATGACTTTGTAGACAGTAGTACAACAAGCAATAGGTCTATAGTCTTTCACAGTTGTAGGTGCATGAACTTTAGGAATCAATGTTATGGCTGTGCAATTCCATGGTTGCTTCATCTTGATTGTTTGAAAAAAGAACAATACAACATCATAAACCTCTTGTCTCACTTCTTTCCAGTTCATTTTAAAGAACTTTATTGGAAAGCCATCAACTTCAGGGGCTTTATCATTTGGCATGTCTTTCAAATGCTTCATCAACCTCTTCATGTGTTACTTCCTTTATTAGCTCCTATTGTTGTTGCAATGATAAGCACACTCCTGCTTTGATGTATTTGTTATTTGTACATGGCTTGATCCCAGTGTCAGTTCCCATATGCTGCTTAAAAAAAGTGATGAATTCTTTTTCTACAACTTTAGGCTCTGTGACTCTAGCTCCCACATCATTATACGCAGTGGTTATTGAATTCTTGCTTGCTCTGATCTTCAGTTCTGCATAGAAATATTTGGAGTTCGAATCCCCATAGTCTATCCAGTTGACTCTTGCCTTCTGCCTCAGAACTCTTTCTTCTATTATACTCCATTTCTCTAGTTCCTGCAATGCCTGCTTTTCCTTCTCAATGAGATCTTGATTAAAGGGATTAAGTTTCAAGTTTATCTGAGTATACTCCAGCTGCTGTCTTATTTGACTCAGTCTTTTCTCATAGCTTGCCATCTCCCTGTTTAATCCTTTGGTCATAGTTTTCAACTATTGTAACTTCTGCCATATGTTATCCATAGGGTCATTTCCCATCTTCTGCTTCCATACTTTATCCACCATAGCTTGAAACTCCTTATGTTCCATTGTTACCATATACATCTTGAATGGATTAAGATACATATTCTTTCTTTTCCATATTTAGACCATTATGGGTGAGTGATATGACACCCCAGGTTCTAGGGAATCAGCTTCCACATGACCATATTCTTTGATCCATTCAAAGTTCCCAAAGGCCCAGTCAATCTTACTGTATACCCTATCATCTGCATGCTGCTTATTGCACCAAGTATAGAAACAACCTTTTGTCTTCAATGGGGTCAGTTTCATAGAGTCAATACAATCCTTGAATTCTTTCACCTCATTCATAGTAACTGGTTGTCCTAACATACCATCAGTGGTTAGGAAATTGTTGAAGTCTCCACTTATGAGCCATGAAAGTGAACCTGCCCCCTATCATTTGCAATTCACACCATAAACTTGTTCTTTCCTGTAGTTTTTTCCTAGCATACACTACTGTCAACATAATATGGTATCCAGTCACTGAATCACTCACTATACAATGCATGAATTATTCATGAACTTGAACAATATTGACTGAAAGATTGGTCTTCCACAGCACCCAGATTCTACCATTCTCAGCCTTTGTATAGTTGCAGCAATAACCTCAGTCCTTTGCTACCTTGTACAGTATCTTTTTTGCTTTCATTTCTTTGACTCTAGTTTCCAGACATCCTAGGATATTTATTTTATTCTTTTGCAGAAATATTTTCAATTCTTTCTGCTTATAGGGCTTGTTCAGCCCTCTTATGTTCCAAGTACTAATGATCATGGTTGGTGTTGTATGTGTTCAGGACTCAGGCTCCCTCCCTGTACAGATGTTTGTCCAAATTCTTCTAATACACTGAATCTATTAGCATTGATAACTTCGTCAATTATACCATGCTGATCCATTGAAGTATTCTGTCTTTCAGTGTCTTCAACTCTATGTATCATCATTCTTCTTTGTTCTATACCAGCTTCAAAGTTCTGTTTCCCTTTGTCCCCTTCTATTGGAGGTTTCATTTCAGTCACCTCATCATTCTTCTCATCTTGTTCCTATTGATCTTTTGGCTTCCATTCCTGGACAACTCTCCTTCTTCTGCCTCTATTTCTTCTCTTGGGAGCTTTGAATTATGCATCTTCTTCTTTCTTACTTAGCTTCCAGCATTCAAATATATCATGTCCAAAATGCAAACATTCATTGCAGAATTTTGGCTTCCACTCGTATAGAATTCCCTGCTGTTTCACACCATTAGGAGTTACAATTTCAGCATTCTCCACCAATGGCTTTGTTATGTCCACTTTCACTAGCACACTTGCATAAGAGATTTTTTCTAATTCAGCTATGTATTTGTCTGTGTACATTGATATACCAACAACACTGGCAACCTTACTCAGAGCATCAGCAGTCCAATACCCAAATGATAAATTATGAAGGTGAATCCATTGTGGAATAATAGTGATACATTTAGGATCAAAGTGGAAATCTCTCTCCCAATTCTGTAAGATCAATGGCTTGTTGTGAAATGTGTATGGCCCTTCTTGAACAACTGCATCTCTATCCTCCACAGTTGTGAATTGAAAAACAAAATAGCCATCATGGTGTTATAGAATTTGGGGCTTATCAACAAAATCCCAAACTGTTTCTACATAACTCACCATAGATTTCTCATGCGGAGTATCTCCCAATACATACCCAATTAGAGCAGTTTCCCAATATTCCTTCAACTCATTCACATCTTCTTCCTCTATTTGAATGACCACCTTACCTTCCCTGTGACTTGGTGGAATGTATTCCAACCTCATCCCCATCTGAGAATTTCGATTCTGTTGTCGAAGTTCCTTTGCATGCACTATCCTCTCCACCTCTATCTCTACAGCTGCTGCAAGATCTGGATCGGGTGTTTGCTTTGAAGATCCATCCTCAGAGAATTGTAGTCGTTTTGGACTCATTGGCAGATTCTCCTTACACTTCTGAGCTTCCATCGCTGAATTCTCATTTTTACTGTTCCATTGGTTACTGTTCCTCTCTTTCGTTCCATTTAGCTCACTTTCCTCACGGATTGGTTGAAAACTAGCTGGTAAGAAGCTTCCAAACATTAACGGAGTGATGGTTTGCATCGTTGACTACACCGGCATAGTTGCAGCGGTCACCAGAGCTGCTTGATTGCGTCTTCTAGCCGTTAGTGGTGCACGTTAGCCTGCATTGGCTTATCGTGTGCCGAGAGCATTTTAACGACTTGAACGAAGTAGATGATCATGGAAAAATCTGAAGAGCTTGTCAACTGTCACTTGAACGAAGAGGGGTATATCAGTAATTTTAAATGAGACCATTCTAATTAATGTCCCCACAATATTCAATTCGTAAATGCTCTGTAGATTACTACGTATCAAATTGTAAACACCACGTGGATTATATTTGTCTATTCTTTTGGCTTCTCCTCTATCATCTGCAGTTTTTCATATTTTCAGATCTTTATATTTGTCTTTCTTCTGCTTTTTCTTTCTCCCTCTCTTTGGTGAGTGTTCTTTCTCTACCTCTTTTTATATTTTCTCTTGCTTTTGCTGTGTTTTTTCTTTGTTTCTTTCGTTTCGTCTCTGTTCTTTGTTCCTGTTTTTACTTGTTCTGCATTCTTGAAATGCCTGCATTTTATTTTATTAAGGAGTTTGAAGTTCAAACGTTTGGATTGAAATTGGGTTATAAGATAATAACTGAACTACTATTTCATATCAGGACCAAACAATTAGAAGGGTCCAGATACAAATAGAGGTTTTGGAGTTCGAGGGGTATACACGAAAAGAATTGCATAAAAGCTGCTTGATGTTGATCTGAGAGGTAGGAGTGAAATTTTCGCATGTTGAGAAAACTATCAAAAATTTTATGTGCTAATTTTAATTTTTACATCAATGGTTATGATTTAGTGACTTCCTCTTGGGTTCTTAAGAATTATTTTATTTTTATATTTATCTACCTGATTTTTTACATGCATGTTATTGTTTGTCACCAATTTTTTTAGACTTAAGATTTCTCAGACATTGTGTATCAGAAATATTATTCTTGGCCGCCGAGGTTGCCACTGTCATGACTGCTAATCATTTTGTGTCACGACCCATTCTCGGAGTCGTGATGGCGCCTGTCGTGGAACCAGGCCAGCCACCCATTTATTTCTAAACTAGGTCCAATTACCAGTGAAATACCATTTTTAATAAGTCTGGAGATAATAACAATAAGAAATCTGAAGTTGGAACAATTTATGAAAACAAAACTCAAATCCTACAAATCCCGGATCCAGTGTCACACAGAAATGAGTTGCTAATACATATTATAAATGAAAGAGGAATGACCAACATAGTCTGAAAAGTAAATAACGACAGGTAGAATAGGAAAGAGATGACGAGATCACGGTCCTCAACTGCTACCTTGACAACTCTGATGGAAACTGTCAGCTACTCAATGACCAAAGCCGAGTCCCGATGTACCTGGATCTGTACACAAAGTGCAGGGTATAACGCGAGTACACAACTCAGAAGTAACGAACCAAAACTATGGGCTGAGAGGTAGTGACAGACTAAACCTCCGATATTTATGAGCAACGGTATATAACTTGGACATGACAGTAATATAACAGAAAATAAACAAGGTGAATCAAATTATGTCTATAAACTTTACATACCAGCATATGATCATAAAGAATCAGAAATGATAGGTACACAGTATCCCAACTCTCACAAGGAAGTCCACTCAGTACTAGAATTGGCCTTCAGGCCCAGGGAAAATTCATCCCGGATTATCATAAATATAAGTGACGTAGTCATCGAGTACTGAGGAAAAGGCCAGTCTAGCCCCACGGAGAAGATCCATCTCCGGAACCATATCACTCGGACAAGATCCATGTCCAGGGACGATCCATCCCTCAATATATCAATAACTTCCGACAAGATCCGTGCCCATGAAAGATCCATCCCTCAATATATGTGCGCTCACTGGGGGTGTAAAGACTCCGGAGGGGCTCCTATAAGCCCAAGCGCTATATCAAGCCAATGAAGGCATGATTCGAGGATCGCTGAGGTGTGCAGTCTGATCTTATAACTGTCTCAATACCAGGCTATAGGCCTCACTCAGTCAATACCTTCCAGTCTCACTCATAAGGCTCTCAGACATAAGAATCAGCCCAAGATAATGACAACATACAAATAAACTAACATTTACTGAGACGGAGGCATGAAACATATACTATAATAGGATAGAGACAGCAAAAATTGACCATTCCGGTCTGAACATATCGGCGTGAAGCCTTAGCATTTATACTTAACATGATTTCTAATACATTTAAGGTAAATGCAACCTTCACAGTACAAGTATCAGCCTAAAATAACTATTAGGCAGTGCCATGGGATGATCCAGGCCACAAATATTCGGTATACGCCCGCATGCCCGTCACTTAGCACGTACGCCACCTTAATTAACATCTAATACCAGATAACTTGGGGTTTCGAACCCTCAGTTCCAAGTTTGGAAACGTTACTTACCTCAACCGGCTAAAATACTACTCTGTAGTGCCCTTGCCTCTAAATTCGGCCTCGAGTGCTCCAAATCTACCAACAATCATATTTATACCATTATAATATTCTAGGGAATGAAACCCAATCGAAATTTATCAAAAATACTCAACAATACCAAAATTGGTCAAACCCGACCCCCGAGCCCACGTCTCGAAATTCGATAAAATTTACAAAACTGGAATCCTTATCCTTCCCCGAGTCTACCCATATCAAATTTACCAAATTACGACCTTAAATACCTATTCAAATCGTCAAAAGAATTTCTAAACTTTTCTTCCCCTTTTCCCCCAATTTCCACTTTGATTCCTCAATTTATATGGTAAAAATCAATACAAATTCATGAAATTAGACCAAAAGTGATTGAAGAACACTTACCACAAGAACCCCACTGAAAATCTCTCCAAAAACCTCCTTCTCCCGAGCTCTCTAATGGTGTTTTTGAAATATGGCTTAAAACCCTCGTTTTTGAACTTAAACATCCTGCCCAGTGATTTCTTTATCGCGATCGCGGACATCCAGTAGCGATCGCGGAGAGTAACTCAACAGCCCCATAATTTAACCTTACGCGATTGTGAATATCTCCATGCGATCGCGATTCATCCTGGCTTGGACCTACGCGACCGCAGACCTCTCTACGCGATCGCGAAGAAGAATGGTCCAGCACCCTCACACGCCTTTCAGACCTTACGCGATCGCGAACTCCCCTACGCGATCGCACTAAACAACCTCCTCAACCCACGCGATCGCGACCTCCTTCACGCGATCGCGATTAACAAAATCCTTCCCTTTCCCAGCTAGACCTACGTGATCGCAAACTTCCTCCCGCGATCTCGTAGAAGGAAATCAGAAACTCAGACCAGCAAATATTTGCCAAGTTGACTTGTTGGAAGTTGAGACACCGCGCGACATACTCAACAATATCTCTCTTCATCAGCCTCCACCAATACTGTTGTCTCAGATCCTAATACATCTTCGCGGCACCCGGGTGAATGGAATATCACGATCTATGGGCCTCTGCTAATATCAACTCTCGAAGCCCATCCACATTGGGAACGCAAATAGGGCCATGTATCCTCATAACCCCTGGCATAACCTCGGCGAACCTTGTCCTAAAGAACTAACAAGTGCCGGTCATCATATTGGCGAGCTCTAATCTGATCATAAAGAGAAAACCGGGAAGCCATGCTGGCTAAAATCTGCGGAGGCTCTGACAAATCCAATCTCACCAATTGACCCGCTAAAGCCTGAACCTCGAGTGCTAAAGGTCGCTCTGCTGCTGGAAGGTAGGCTAGACTCCCCAAACTCTCTGCTCTGCGACTCAGGGAATCGGCTACCACATTGGCTTTCCCCGGATGATATAAAATGGTGAGGTCATAGTCCTTTAGAAGCTCCAACCATCTCCTCAGGCGCAAATTCAAGTCCTTTTGCTTCAGCAGATATTTTAGACTACGATGATTGGTAAAAATCTCACACTATACCCCATACAAATAATGGCGCCAAATCTTTAAGGCATGGACAATGGAAACTAACTCAAGATCGTGCACTGGATAGTTCTTCTCGTGCGCCTTCAACTATCTAGACGCGTAGGCAATCACCCTACCGTCCTGCATCAATACCGCTCCCAAGCCAACTATAGAAGCATCATAATAGACTGTGTAAGAACCCGAACCAGTAGGCAAGACCAATACCGGGGTTGTGGTCAATGCTGACTTGAGCTTCTGAAATCTCTCCTCATACTCATCGGATCATCTGAATGGAGCACCCTTCTAGGTCAATATGGTCAAGGGTGAAGCAATAGAAGAGAATCCCTCCACAAAGCGACGGTAATAACCCGCCAAACCAAGGAAACTCTTAAGCTCTGTAGCTGAGGACGGTCTGGGCTAACTCTGAACCGCCTCAATCTTCTTCGGATCAACTTGAATACCCTCACTAGACACCACGTGCCCCAAGAAAGCTACTGAACCAAGCCAAAACTCACACTTGGAGAACTTTGCATAAATCTTCTCCTCCCTCAACCTCTGCAACACAACCCTCAAATGTAAAGCATGCTCCTCCTGGCTACGAGAATACACCAGGATGTCATCAATGAACACAATGACGAAGGAATCAGGTAAGGCTGAAACACACTATTTAACGCGGCTGGGGCATTGGTCAACCCAAATGACATAACCAGAAACTCGTAATGACCATATCTCGTCCTGAAAGCAGTCTTCGGAATGTCAGAATCTAGAATCTTCAATTGATGATATCTGAACCTCAAGTCAATCTTGGAGAACACCCTAGATCCCTGAAGCTGGTTAAACAAGTCATCAATACGGGGCAAAGGATACCGGTTCTTCACCGTAACCTTGTTCAGCTGTCTATAATCAATACACATGCGCATAGAACCATCCTTCTTCTTCACGAACAACACCGGTGCACCCCAAGGTGACACACTAGGCTGAATGAACCTCTTATCTAAGAGTTCCTGAAGCTGCTCTTTCAATTCTTTCAACTCTGTTGAGGCCATGCGATAAGGTGGAATAGAGATAGGCTGGGTGTCCGGTACCAAGTCAATACCAAAATCAATGTCCCTGTCAGCCTGGCAGGTCCGCAGGGAATACGTCCGGGAACTCACGGACCACAGGAACAGAATCAATAGAAGGAGTCTCACTACTAACATCTCTCACAAAAGCCAGATAAGACGCACATCCCTTCCCAATCATACGTTGAGCCTTCGGGTAGGAAATCACCCTACTAGGAACATACTCCACCGAACCTCTCCACTCAATCCTCGGAAATCCGGGCATAGCTAAGGTCACGGTCATGGCGTGAAAGTCAGGAACATCATGGCATGAAGACAGCCAATCCATGCCTAAAATCACATGAAAGTCAACCATATTAAGCAGTAATAGGTTTGACCGGTTCTCTAGACCCCCAATAGATATAACACAAGACCGGTACACTCGGTCCACCACAACAGTATCACCCACCGGAGTCGACACGTGAACAGATGTAGTCAAAGACTTACGAGGCATATCCAAGAAATGTGCAAAGTATGATGAAACATATGAATACGTGGAACCAGGATCAAATAATATCGAAGCATCTCGGTGGCAGACTAAGACAATACCTGTAATCACTGCATCTGAAGCTATGGCATCTGGTCTGGCCGGTAGTGCATAGAAACGGGCCTTCCCTCCACCTAATCGACCTCCCCCTCTAGGGCGGCCTCTGACGGACTGGCCTCCACCCCTGGCTGCCTGAGCGGGTGGTGTAGAAACTGGTGTTGAAACTAGAGGTTGGCTTCTCTACTAAAATGAACTACCATAAAGGCGAGGACAATACCTCTTGATATGACCCGGATCCCCACACTCGAAGCAACCCCTCTCAGAAAAAGACGGTGGGGACTGAAGGGAACCCTTAGAACCGGAATAGCTGCTAGAAGAGCCATGTGCTGAAGAACCCATAACCGATGGTGGCCGAGATGAGCTATGGGCTGGGAGGGCGCTGAATGATGAATGACCCGAATGAGAGCTACGGGGACCGTGTCTTGATGGAGCACCACTGTAAACTGGACGAGCTGGTTGAGGAGGCCTAAAGGAAAATTGAGAGTGTGTGACTGAGTGGTGAGGAGGCTTTCAGGCCTCATAAATGTGGTGAGGAGGCTTTCAGGCCATAGGAGTGTGGTGAGGAGGCTTTCAGGCCTCAGAAGTGTGGTGAGGAGGCTTTCAGGCCTCAGGAGTGTGGTGAGGAGGCTTTCAGGCCTCAGGAGAGTGGTGAGGAGGCTTTCAGGCCTTATGTTATTATTGTGCTTGGGCTGTAGGAGCCCCTCCGGAGTCTGTACACACCCCGTGAGCGCCAGTACTGATATTGAGTGATGATTGCCCGCGGGGCTGATACTGAGTTATGATTGATACTGAGTGATGGTTGTTACTGAGTGATTGAGAGAGTGCTTGAGAGGCAACTATTACGAGAAATGATTTTGGCCCGAGGTGCAGATTTATGATGATTTTACTAAGTTTCCGAACTATGATTTACTTCGTTTTCAAACTGGTTTTTACTGAGAATTTTACTAAGATATACTGATATTTCACATGTTTTCAAAGGATTTCTGAAAGCTGATTTCGAATTTATTATTTGATAACTACTACATGGTGACTTGGTATTTTACTGGTTTTGTGGAATTGTGTATCTTTATTGGGTGTTTATATTACTCAGGCTGTGATTTATTTTCATTACTACTGAGTTGGCGTACTCATAAAGACTCCCTGTGCCTTTGTGCACAGATTCAGGTACCGATTTGGAGCAGTAGCTGCCTTGTTCGTTAGTAGCAGCTTTACGGGATTTCGAGGTAGCTTGTCCAGCGTCCACAGCTTCTCCATTTCCCTTCCTCATTTAGTTTTAGTATTGATTCAGAGACATATATTATAGTTTTAGCAGAGGTAGATTTATTTATTCTTAGATGCTCATGACTATTGACTCCAGTTCTTGGGAGGTTTGTTAGACTAGTATTGGGACATTAAGATTTAACTATATTATTTGACGTTATGGTTGCATGCTTATTATTAAATTATGAACTCTTATAATTGAACAAATGCATAGATACGTGATCGTTGGCTAGCCTAGTTCCACGATAGGCGCCATCACGGCCTGTTAGGATTTGGGGTCGTGACAAGTTGGTATCAGAGCACCAGGTTACATAGGACTCAACGGTCATGAGCAGGTTTAGTAGAGTCTTGCGGATCGGTACAGAGATGTTTGTACTTATCTTCGAGAGGCTGCCGAACTTTTAGGAAACATCCCTATTTTCTTGAACTCTTTCGTGCCAGTCTATTGATTCTTGAAATCTTAACTTACATTGTTTCATTCTCTCACAGATGGTGAGGACGCGCAATACCGAACAGGGTGACTAGGCACCAGCCAGACCCATAAGGGGTCGGGGCCGTGGTAGAGGTAGGGGACCAGCCCAGGAAACAGCCGGGGTAGTACCACAGGATCCCCCTATCGTTCAGGATCAGGTTCCCACTGATGGCGCTCTAGCGGGACAGGCTCAGGCACCGGCAGTGCCTATTGTTATTCCGGGTCTTCAGGAGACTCTAGCTCAGATATTGACGGTGTGTTCCAATTTAGCTCAGGCAGTGGCCATGCCCACTACAGCTACTGCAGCTCAGGCCGGGGGAGGCAATCAGACTCCAGCTGCCCGGACACCTGAGCAGGTTGTACAGGGTATTCAGACACCGGGGGTTGACCCAGCCCAGCCGGTTGTCCCAGTCCAGGATTTTGTGGTTCCAGCTATGCCCGAGGATGAGTAGTGTAGACTGGAGAGGTTTAGCAGACTTAAGCCTTCGACTTTCAGTGGCACAGAGGGTGAGGATGCCCAAGGTTTTCTGGATAAATGCTAGAGGAAACTATGTACTGCGGGTATTTTGGAGACCAGTGGGGTCTCGTTTGTTACATTTCAGTTTGCGGGTGCTGCTTTTACTTGGTGGGACTCATTCGAGAGGCGTAGGCCGGGTGGTTCAGCACCTCTCACCTGGCAGTAGTTTTCCATGATCTTTTTGGAGAAATATGTTCCTCAGTCCGACAGAGAGGAGCAGCGTATGCAGTTTGAGCAGCTTCGCCAGGGAGAATTATTAGTCACCCAGTACGAGATGAGGTTTTCTGAGTTGGCTAGACATGCTTCTGAGATTGTCCCTACTAACAGGGAGAGGATTAGGAGGTTCGTAGATGGTCTTACTTATCATCTTCGGATCTTGATGACTAGAGAGAGTCTCTGAAGCTACATTTGAGCAGGTTGTTGACATTGCTCGGGACATTGAGTCGGTTCGTAGGCAAGATCGTGAGGAGAGGGAGGATAAGAGGCCTCGGGGATCAGGTAATTTCAGTGGTGCTCCTCCCAGAGGGAAATTGCAGCCTAACAGAGGTCGTTCATTTGGACCTCCACAGCCAGCTCGCCCAGCTTACAGTGGTGTATCGTCGGGGCAGGATCCTCGCAATTCTCATCAGGGACGTTCAACTTTTAGTGCCCTTCCAACTCAGATCTCTGCCCGAGCATCATCTTATCAGGGCTCTTATATGCATGTTCCATCTAGTGGTTATCAGGGTGAAAGAGGTTCTCGTCAGTTTTCATCTCCGGCTTCAGGTGGTTGTTATGAGTGTGGAGAGCTCGGACATGGGTGGAGGCAGTGTCCCCGTTGTCCTATCTCAGTAGAGGGTTCAGCCCTCGGCTTCAGCCCCAGTCACATCACCACCTACCCAGACCGCTAGGGGTGGTGGTCAGGCAGCTAGAGGTCGCCCTAGAGGGGAATGTCGAGCAGGTGGAGACCAGCCACGTATTTATGAACTTCCGGCTAGGCCTGATGTTATGGCCTCATATGCGGTGATTACAGGTACTATTTAAGTTTGTCACACTAATTCTTTGGCTTTATTTGACCCTGGTTCCACGTACTCTTATGTCTCATCCTATTTTGCTCATTTTCTAAATATGCCCCGTGAGTCTCTAGTTACTTCTGTTCATGTTTCGACTCCGGTGGGTGTGATACTATTGTTATGGACCGTGTGTATCGGTCGTTTCTTATACCTATTGGGGGTCTGGAGACCCGAGTGGACTTGATGTTACTGAGTATGGTCGATTTTGATGTAATTCTAGGCATGGATTGGTTATCCCAATGTCATGCTATTCTTGATTGTCACGCTAAGACCGTTACCTTAGCTATGCCCGGATTTCTGAGAGTTGAGTGGAGGGGGTATATAGAACATGTACCTAGAAGAGTGATTTCTTATTTAAAGGCTCGGCGTATGGTTGAGAAAGGGTGTGAATCTTATCTTGCGTTTGTGAGGGATGTTAGTAGTGAGACTCCATCTGTTGATTCTGTTCCCGTAGTCCATGATTTTTCGGATGTATTTCCTGCAGACCTGCCAGGCATGACACCTGACATGGATATTGATTTTGGTATTGACTTGGTGCCAGATACTCATCATATCTCTATTCCACCTTACCGTATGGAACAGCAGAGCTGAAAGAATTAAAAGAGCAGCTTCAGTAACTCTTAGATAAGGGATTCATTCGTCCTAGTGTATTGCCTTGGGGTGTGCCGGTGTTGTTTGTGAAAAAGAAGGATGGTTCGATGCGCATGTGTATTGACTATAGAAAGTTGAATAAGGTTACTGTGAAGAATCGTTATCCGTTGACTCGTATTGATGACTTATTTGATCAGCTTCAGGGAGCTGAGGTATTCTCAAAGATTGACTTGAGGTCGGGGTATCATCAGTTGAAGATTCGGGATTCTGATATTCCGAAGACGGCTTTCAAGACCAAATACGGTCATTATGAATTTCTGGTTATGTCATTTGGACTGACCAATGCCCCAGCCGCGTTCATGCAATTGATGAATAGTGCGTTTCAGCCCTACCTTGATACTTTCGTTATTGTGATCATTGATGACATCCTGGTTTATTCTCGTAGCCAGGAAGAGCATGCTCGACACTTGAGAATCGTGTTGCAGAGATTGAGGGAGGAGAAGTTTTATGGAAAATTCTCCAAGTGTGAGTTTTGGCTTGGTTCGGTAGCTTTCTTGGGGCACGTGGTGTCTAGTGAGGGCATTCAGGTTGATCCGAAAAAGATTGAGGCAGTGCAGAGTTGGCCCAGACCGTCTTCAGCTACAGAAATTCAGAGCTTCCTTGGTCTGGCGGGTTACTACCGTCGCTTTGTGGAAGGATTTTCTTCTATTGCTTCACCTCTGACCAAATTGACACAGAAGGGTGTTCTATTCAGATGGTCCGATGAATGTGAGGAGAGCTTTCAGAAGCTCAAGTCAGCATTGACCACAGCTCCGGTATTAGTGTTGCCTACTGGTTCGGGTTCTTATACGGTTTATTGTGATGCTTCTAGAGTTGGATTGGGAGCGGTGTTGATGCAGGACGATAGGGTGATTGCCTACGCGTCGAGACAGTTGAAGGTGCACGAGAAGAACTACCCAGTGCATGATCTTGAGTTAGCTGCTATTGTTCATGCCTTAAAGATTTGGCGGCATTATTTGAATGGGGTACAGTGTGAGATTTTCACTGATCTTCGTAGTTTGCAGTATCTGCTGAGGCAGAAGGACTTGAATTTGCGTCAGAGGAGATGGTTGGAGATTCTCAAGGACTATGACGTGACTATTCTGTATCATCCGGGGAAGACCAATGTGGTGGCCGATGCCTTGAGTCGCAGAGCAGAGAGTTTGGGAAGTTTAGCTTACCTTTCAGCAGCAGAGCGACCTTTAGCCCTTGATGTTCAGGCTTTAGCAGGCCAGTTGGTGAGATTGGATTTGTCAGACCCTCAACGGGTGGTAGCTAGCATGGCTTCTCGGTATTCTTTATTTGATCAGATTAAGGCAAGGCAGTATGATGACTGGCACTTATTAGTTCTTCAGGATAGAGTTCATCGGGGTGATGCCAGAGATGTGACTATTGGTGATGATGGAGTTGTGAGGATGCAGGGCCGTATTTGCATTCCCAATGTAGATGGTATTCGGGAGTTGATATTAGCAGAGGCTCACAATTCGCGATATTCTATACATCCGGGTTCCGCGAAGATGTATCAGGATCTGAAACAGCAGTATTGGTGGAGGCGGATGAAGAGAGATATTGCTGAGTATGTAGCATGTTGTCTCAACTGCCAGCAGGTCAAGTATGAGAACCAGAGACCAGGTGGTTTGCTTCAGAGGTTAGACATTCCGGAGTGGAAGTGGGAGCGAATTACTATGGACTTTGTAGTTGGGCTTCCACGGACTTCGA
>ML298573.1:0-31344 GCA_005239495.1 Nicotiana undulata | reverse complement strand
CCAGCAGGTTAAGTATGAGCACCAGAGACCAGGTGGTTTGCTTCAGAGGTTAGATATTCCAGAGTGGAAATGGGAAAGGATTACTATGGACTTTGTAGTTGGGCTTCCACGGACTTCGAGGGGTTTTGATGCTATTTGGGTCATTGTGGATAGATTGACCAAGTCCGCGCATTTCATTCCTGTCAGTACTACTTATACTTCAGAGCGGTTACCTGGTATTTACATTAAGGAGATTGTCTGATTGCATGGAGTTCCGGTTTCTATTATTTCTGACATAGGTACACAGTTCACATCTCAGTTTTGGAGAGCTATACAGAGAGGTATGGGTACTGATGTAGAGTTGAGCACTGCATTTCATCCGCAGACCGACGAGCAGTCAGAACGGACGATTCAGATTTTGGAGGACATGTTACGGGCTTGTGTGATTGATTTTGGTGGTTCATGGGATCAGTTTCTTCCATTAGCGGAGTTTGCATATAATAACAGCTATCAGTCTAGTATTCAGATGGCCCCGTATGAAGCATTTTATGGTAGGATGTGTAGATCTCCGGTTGGTTGGTTCGATCCTGGTAAGGCTAGGTTATTGGGAACATATTTGATTCAGGATGCGTTGGAGAAGGTGAAGTTGATTTGGGAGCGACTTCGCACGGCGCAGTCTAGACAAAAGAGTTATGCGGACCGAAAAGTTCGGGATGTGTCGTTTATGGAAGGTGATAAGGTATTGCTGAAAGTATCACCCATGAAGGGTGTTATGAGGTTCGGAAAGAGAGGAAAGCTGAGTCTGCGATTTATTGGTCCTTTTGAGGTGCTTCAGAAGGTTGGAGATGTGGCTTATAGACTTACTTTGCCACCCAGCATGTCGAGTGTCCATCCGATGTTTCATGTGTCGATGCTTAGGAAATATGTTGGTGACCCGTCTCATGTGTTAGACTTCAACACAGTCCCGCTCGAAGGTGATATGTCATACGAGGTTGAGCCAGTAGCTATTTTAGCTCGTGAGGTCAGAAAGTTAAGGTCCAAGGATATAGCGTCAATGAAAGTACAGTGGAGAGGTCAGCTAGTGGAGGAAGCTACTTGGGAGACCGAGTGGGAGATACAGAGAAAATATCCTCACTTGTTTGAGACTCCATGTATGTTTTTAGACCCGTTCGAGGACGAACATTTGTTTAAGAGGGGGAGAATGTAACGACCCGGTCCGTCGTTACGTAAAGCCTACATTATAATTGCTGTTATTGACTTGTTATAGATTGGTCATATTGTATTTGATGTATTAGAGTTGATAGGCTTGAAATCGAATGGTTGTAGTGAGAGTTCAGTCCATTAGCCTTTAAAAATAGCCTCAAAATGAGAAAAGTCCACTGAGAGTTGACTTATTGGTAGACGACCTCGGAATGCGAATTTTATGGTTCGAATAGCTTTGTTAGGTGATTTGGGACTTAGGGGTATGTTCAGAATAATTTTGTGATGTCCGGTGTAGAATTAGGCTTGAATTGGCGAAAGTTAGTTTTTGGCGATTCCGGTTGGCAGTGGAAAATAGGCTATCGGGGTCGGAATGGAATTCCGACAGTTGGAACAGGTTCATAATGTCATTTTGTACTTGTCTGCAAAATTTCAGGTCAATCGGAGTTGTTTTGAATAGTTTCGGCATCATTGGTGGATTTTAGAAATATCAAAGTTCTTAGGCTTGAATCTGATGTAAATTTGGTGTTTTGATGTTAGTTTTGGTGTTTTGAGAGTGCAAATAAGTTTGAATGATCATACGTGACGTGTTGGTAAGTTTGGTTGAGGTCCCGAGGGGCTCGAGATTAATTTCGGATGGTTAACGGGAAGTTTGGGACATGAAACATGCAGCTTTAGCTGCTGGTGCTGGTGTAACCGCACCTGAGGAAGTTTGACCGCAGGTGCGGGCAGTGGGTCGCAGGTGCGGTTGAGAACCGCAGGTGCGGTCAAGTGAGTCGCAGGTGCGTAAATACCTGGGAAAAATATATAAATTAAACCTCCGCGACTTAAACCTTACTTTTCACCATCGTTGTATGGGAAAGAGCTTTTGGGGACGATTTTGAAGAGGGAAATCCTTGTTCTTCATAGAGGTAAGTATTTTGATCATTAAAACTCGATTATGGATGATTATAGAACATAAAACTAGTGTAAATTTATGGAAAATCAGTAGAAAAATTGGGTTTTAGGGCTTGAGATTATGAGACCTAAAAGGGTCGATTTTAGGGGTCAAACGAACTCCGATTTTGGTATTCTTTATATGTACGGACTTGTGAGAGAACAGAGAACACTTTTGTATAAAAATTTCTGAGTTTCGGGATGCAGGACTGGGGATCGGGTTTTGACCGAATTCGGATTTTTGAGCTAAATTTGATATTTTTCAATTGGAATTTATTCCTTAAGCATATATTGATGATAAAAATCTGAACTTGGTAGATTTGGAGCCTTCGGAGGTTGATTCGAGAGGAAAGCGCATTGCGGAATAGTTTTCGGGCTAGTTTTGAGGTAAGTAATGTCTTTAAATCCTGTCCTGAGGGTATGAAACCCCGGACTATGCACCCTTTCACGGGTTTTGAAATGAAAAGGTTGGAACTTTGGAAATATGGTGACTATTGAGTTGTGAAACCGATTTTTAAGCCTTCGCTTAATTAGTATTTATATATTATGATATGTTTTGGGTTGTAAGCCATGTTTGGGGCCTAGTGTCGATCTGTTTTCCCTTTGAGGGTTGTGTTTACTATATTTTCCCTCAGTGATATGCTATGATTTTACACTCGGTCTTTTCCTGATAAATTGTTTTGACACTCAGAGTATTTTGATATTATTTATTGAAAAATGAAATACTGCTTTGGTCGAGAACCAGGTATGTTTTTGGCCTAAGGGCAAATTGAGAATGTCTGACTGAGTGGTGAGGAGGCTTTCAGGCCTCAGGAGTGTGGTGAGGAGGCTTTCAGGCCTCAGGAGTGTGGTGAGGAGGCTTTCAGGCCTCAGAAGTGTGGTGAGGAGGCTTTCAGGCCTCAGGAGAGTGGTGAGGAGGCTTTCAGGCCTTATGTTATTATTGCGCTTGGGCTATAGGAGCCCTCCGACGTTTGTACACACCCCTAGTGAGCGCCGGTACCGATATTGAGTGATGATTGCCCGCGAGGCTGATACTGAGTGATGGTTGTTACTAAGTGATTGAGAGAGTGCCTGAGGGGCAACTGTTACGAGAAATGATTTTGGCCCAAGGGGCAGATTTATGATGATTTTACTAAGTTTCCGAACTATGATTTACTTCGTTTTCGAACCGGTTTTTATTGAGAATTTTACTGAGATATACTGATATTTCACATGTTTTCAAAGGATTTCTGAAAGCTGATTTCGAATTTATTATTTGATAACTACTACATGGTGACTTGGTGTTTTACTGGTTTTGTGGAATTGTGTATCTGTACTGTGTGTTTATATTACTCAGACTGTGATTTATTTTCATTACTACTGAGTTGGCGTACTCATAAAGACTCTTTGTGCCTCTGTGCATAGATTCAGGTACCGATTTGGAGCAGTAGCTGCCTTGTTCGTTAGCAGCAGCTTTACGGGATTTCGAGGTAGCTGTCCAGCGTCCACAGCTTCTCCATTTTCCTTCCTTATTTTGTTTTAGTATTGAATCAGAGACATATATTATAGTTTTAGTAGAGTTAGATTTATTTATTCTTAGATCTCATGACTATAGACTCCAGTTCTTGGGAGGTTTGTTAGACTAGTATTGGGACGTTAAGACTTAACTATATTATTTGATGCTATGGTTGCATGCTTATTATTAAATTGTGAACTCTTATAATTGAACAAATGCGTAGCAAAGTGATGGTTGGCTAGCCTAGTTCCATGATAGGCGCCATCATGGCCTGTTAGGATTTGGGGTCGTGACAAATACTACCGTTGGTTTGTAGAGGGCTTTTCATCTATTGTAGCCCCGATGACCAGGTTGACTCAGAAGGGTGCCTAGTTCAAGTGGTCACACTAGTGTGAGGCGAGCTTTCAGAAGCTCAAGACAGCCTTGACCACGGCATCGGTGTTTGTTTTTCCCACAGATTCAGGGCCATATATTGTGTATTATGATGCTTCTCGGGTTGGACTTGGCGCAATGTTGATGCAGGATGGCAAGGTTATATCATACGCTTCACGTCTGTGACGACCCAAAAGGTCATCCTAAGTAATTATAGCTAAATCTGTGTTTTTTAGGCCCCGAAAGACTCCGTTAATCTCACCTCGATATGTGTGCACAGCGCGGGCCTGTAGCTAAGAAGTCTGTATGTTGAAATTTGATGAAAATAGAATTTTATGATAATTAAATGAATAAAGTTGACTTTGGTCAATATTTTTGGTAAACGGACCCGGACCCATAGGAAAATATGGGACTTGGGCGTATGCCCGGAATCGAATTCCGAGGTCCCAAGCCCGAGAAATGAATTTTTAAAGAAAATTGTTTTCTGAAAATAATAAAGGATTTTGAAAATGAATAATTATGTGAAAACCGTGTTACCGGGCCTGTATTATGGTTCCGGAGCCCAGAACAAGTTTATTATATGTTATGTGACTTATCTGTGATGTTTGGCGTAAAACGGACTTGGAATGACGTGATTCGGATTAAAATCAGAATAAATAAGCTTTGTGAAGTTTTAAGAAAATTCTAAGAGTTTTGAGGATTAATCCGACAATTTTGATGATATCTTGGTGATTTTAATGCTTGAATAAGTTCGTAGGATGTTTTGGGAGTCGTGTGTGTTTTTGGTTTTGAGCCCCGAGGGCTCGGGTGAGTTTCAGGTAGCTAACGGGGTGCTAAAGAGTCAAAAATCTGGTGTTTTGGACTGGTTTCTGGTGTCAGGTGTTTTCCTTCTCTGCGATCGCATAGGCTTAGGTGAAGGGGTAGCTGGGTTGCACTATGCGATCACTTCTTGTTCTCCGCGATCGCATAGTGTGTCAGTGTAGTCGGGTGAGGGCGAGGTAGTGTCTCACTGCGATCGCATAGTTCCGTCTGCGATTGCAGACGTCTAGCCAGGTCTCTTCCGCGATCGCATCCCTTCGACCCGCGATCGCATAGACTGATGTCCCAGTGTTCCGCGATCACGTCAATCTTCTTGCGATCGCATAGGGTCAGCTAAGCTCTACTCCGCGATCGCACCTCCTCTTCTGCGATCGTAGAAGGTAATTTTGCCCAGTTAATTAAAAGGCCAAAAACAGAATACTCTACACGGGATTTCACAATTTTTCACCTCCTCCTTCTTCTCCAACCTCCATTGAAGACATCCAAGCCAATTCTTCCTCCATAGTCTCTTGGGTAAGCTTCCTAACATCGATTTCTCCCATTTTACTTCCATAATCACTAGAAATCGAGGCCAAGAATCATAAAATCAAGTAGAAATTAGGGGTTTTGGGTAGAGTTAGGTTTTTGGGAATTTTGGATAATTCAACCCCAATTTGGGTTCGAATTTCAAAACAAATTATATATTCTAACTCGTGGGGGTATGGGTGATCGGGTTTTGGTCCGAGCCTCGTGTTTGGACCAAGCGGGCCCGGGGTCGAATTTTGGAAATTTTGGAAGAATGATAGGAATTGCATATCTAGGCTATGGGATTGTGTTATTGAGTCTTTATTGATATTATTGAATTAATTATGCCTAGATATCGTTGTTTCGGAGTCGAATTATAAAGGAAAGGCGGTCTTAGAGGGTTGATTGATATACTTTGGACCGAGGTAAGTGTCTTGCCTAACTTTGGTGAGGGATTAGGTAGTGTATGTTATGTGTTATGTATTTATCATGTTCAATGTATAGGTGAGGTGACGAGTACCTACACATTGTGAGTCAAGCATGCCCGTGAGTCTATTTTTGATAAAAATTCAGTTATTTCTTCAATGTTTATCATACTATGTAATTGCCTCTACTTGAGAAGTTGATTGTGGTTGATGTACTGGTTGTAGAGATTGTGAAATGATGGTTCAATTGAGGATCCAAGCATACCGTATATATATTGAGTTGTTTGGTTATAGCTGAGACCCTTGACGGGCATTTATTGAGATATTGACTGATATTTCCCCTTGCCAGGTGATTTGAACAATATTTTTCCCACTATGCTGCATTCCTTACCATACACATTATCTTGCATTGGTGAGGAAGAGTGTAAAGCACGAAGGGTGATGCCGTGCCATGTTTACATTTATTGAAAGCACGAAGGTTAATGTCGTGCCATGATTACATTATTACATTATACATTGCATTGGTGAGGAAGAGAGTAAAAGCACGAAGGGTGATGCTGTGCCATGTTTACATTTATTGAAAGCACGAAGGTTAATGTCGTGCCATGATTACATTATTACATTATACATTGCATTGGTGAGGAAGAGAGTAAAAGCACGAAGGGTGATGTCGTGCCATGATTTACATTTATTGAAAGCACGAAGGTTAATGTCGTTCCATGATTACATTGATTCCAAAATACCTTGCAGTTGTGAGGAAGAGAGTAAAAGCACGAAGGGTGATGCTGTGCCATGTTTACATTTATTGAAAGCACGAAGGTTAATGTCGTTCCATGATTACATTGATTCCAAAATACCTTGCAGTTGTGAGGAAGAGAGTAAAAGCACGAAGGGAGATGTCGTGCCATTGTTATCATTCAGAGATGTCATTCATACCTTATCAGTTTTCGGTAAATTGTTTCTTTTCTTACTTGATGTTAATTAACTGCTCTATCTTTTTGTTTTTCCCTTTATCTGCTCTCGTTCCCCGTATATGACTGTTATTCTTCCTTGCTTTGTTATCTGTATTTTGTGTTGTAGAATAGGACAGGTGAACGTTATTTGCTAAGTCTAGCCTCGTCACTACTCATGCCAAGGTTAGGCTCGGCACTTACTCAGTACATGGGGTCGGTTATACTGATACTACACTGCACTTATCTATGTTGTGCAGATCCCGCTTTCGGACCCCGTGGACTACTGTGAGGGAGTCACCTTCAGTCCACATCGAGCTTCAAGGTATACCACTGGCGTTCGTGGACCCTGGAGGCTCTCCTGCTATTAGTATCTTATTGTCTTATTTCTCCTTCCGTTCTAAAGACAATATTGTATTTCCTTTCAGACTTGTATTTAGTATTCTTATAGACAATCCGTGAGGTTGTGACACCCCGGTTTTGGGATTTTGCGATGTTGTTATCTTTACCATTTCATTATGTGTTTTTCGGAGTATTATTACATTTCTGCTATAAAACTTTTGTAGTGGTTCTGGTTAGTTCAGTAAAAGTTTGAAAGAAAATTGCTTTATTACTTTTAAGTTATTTTAAAAATGTCAAGGTGTTGTGTACGTTGGCTTGTCTAGAGGGTTCAACGTTAGACGCAGTCACGATCTGAAAGGTGGGATTTCGGGTCGTGACGAGTTGGTATCAGAGCTCTAGGTTGCTTAGGTCTCACAACTCATGGACAACCTTGGTAGAGTCTGAGGGATCGGTACGGAGACGTCTGTATTTATCCCCTAGAGGCTGCAAAGTTAGGATATTCCTCTTCTCTTCATACTCTGTCGTGCGTAGTATATTCTGTATACTGATCGAGTTTCTATCCTATTCTCTCGCAGATGGCGAGGACGCGCGCTTCCCTTGGTTCAGCTCAGCAGCCCAACACTCCTGCTACAGCTTCTGCACGGGGTAGAGGTCGAGAACGAGGCCGTGCTAGAGGCCGAGGTCGGGGCAGGGCTCAGACTAGAGCNCTATTATTCATACCCCAGAGCAAGTTGCCACTCAGTTTCAGACTCCAGCACCTCAGACAGCTGGTGTAGCTTAGCCGGGTATTGTGGCACCGGCTGCCGAGGGTGCAGCTATGGAGACTGGACAGATTCACCAAGTTAATCACTACTACTTTTACTGGTGCATCGTTAGAGGATCCACAGGATTACTTGGATAGTTTCCACGAGGTTCTTCGGAACATGGGCATAGTGGAGTCCAATGGAGTTGACTTTGCTACTTTTCGACTATCTGGCGTAGCCAGGACTTGGTGGAGGGACTACTGCTTAGCCAGACCAGTTGGGTCTGCATCTTTGACTTTGGCTCAGTTCATAGAGGTATTTTTGGGGAAGTTCCTTCCCATTACTCAACGAGAGGATCTTAGGAGGCAGTTTGAGCGCCTCCAGTAGGGATCTATGTCTGTTACTCAGTACGAGACCAGGTTCATCGCTCTATCCAGGCATGCATTGATGATACTCCCCACTGATCGGGAGAGAGTTCGGAGGTTCATTGAGGGATTGGCCCAGCCTATACGACTCCAGATGGCCAGGGAGTCGAGTACTGATATTTCATTCCAGGATGCGGCCGATATAGCCAGGAGGATTGAGATGATTTTGTCACAGGGAGGTGGTCAAGGGGCTGACAAGAGGCCCCGTCATTTAAGTAGATTCAGTGGAGCCTCATCCGTAGGCAGGGATTCTTTCAGCAGAGGTCATCCACCCCGACCATTTCAGTCAGCACTTCAGGTATCTCCTCGTGCACCGCCAGTTCATGTTAGTGCACCACCAGCATCTATTAGTGCACAACCACTCCAAAGTTTTTAGGGAGGTTATCAGGGTCGTCAGGGCCAGTTTCCGAGTCCACAGCTGCAGCAGCTGAGATCTTGTTATACTTGTGGTATGCCAGGGCACCTTGCCAGATTTTGCCCTCGAGCTTTGAGTGGACCCCAGTATCAGGGTTCCCGTGCCTTGATTCCCGCAGCAGGTACACCCTTACCCCCTCAGCCAGTTAGGGGTGGTGGTCGAGGTGCCATAGGTGGTGGTCAGGTTCATAGAGGTGGAGCATAGGCCGCGATGGGTAGAGTCCAGGGTGCAGCAGGTAGACCCAGGGATGTTCAGATTGGAGGGGCTCAGCCTCGGTGTTATGCTTTTCTTGCTCGTCCTGATGTTGAGGCTTCTGATGCAGTTATTACAGGTACGGTTTCAGTTTGCAGCCGAGAGGCTTCGGTGTTATTTGATCCGGGTTCTACTTTCTCCTATGTGTCTTCATATTTTGCCCCTTATTTGAGTATGCCTTGTGATTCTTTGAGTACTGCTGTACATGTGTCTACACCGGTGGGTGATTCTATAGTGGTAGATCGAGTCTACCGTGCTTGCGCAATAGTTATTGGTGGTCTGGAGACTCAGGTTGATCTTTTGCTTCTTGATATGGTTGACTTTGATGTTATATTGGGGATGGACTGGTTATCCCCCTGTTATGCTATTCTGGACTGCCATGCCAAGACAGTGACCTTAGCCTTGCCAGGAGTACCTCGTTTAGAGTGGAGAGGGACTCCTAGTCATTCTTCTGGTAGAGTTGTTTCTTATATGAAGGCTCGACGCATGGTCGAGAAGGGTTGTTTTGCCTATCTGGCCTATGTTCGTGATTCTAGTGCTGAGGTTCCTTCTATAGAGTCAGTGCTCGTGGTTCGTCAGTTTTCGGAGGTATTCCTNTGAGGATCAGGGCGTCTGATGTGCCCAAGACAGCTTTTCGCACTCGTTATGGGCATTATGAGTTTTTGGTCATGTCTTTTGGGTTGACTAATGCCCCCGCTGCTTTCATGGAGTTGATGCATTAGGTATTCAGGCCTTATTTGGACTCGTTCGTTATTGTTTTCATTGATGATATTTTGATATACTCTCACAGCCGAGAGGAGGATGAGCAGCAATAGAGTCGTCCTCCAGACTCTGAGAGATCGGCAGTTGTATGCCAAGTTTTCTATGTGTGAGTTCTGGTTGAGTTATGTGGCCTTCTTGGGCCACATGGTATCGGCAGAGGGAATTCAGGTGGATTCGAAGAAAGTTTCAGCAGTTAGAGATTGGCCTAGGCCCACTTTAGCCATAGAGATTCGGAGTTACTTGGGCTTCGCAGGCTATTATCGCCGGTTCGTGGAGGGTTTTTCATCTACAACAGCCCCTATGAACAATTTGATGCAGAAGAGTGTTCAGTTCAGATGGTCTGAGGAGTGTGAAGCGAGCTTTCAGAAGCTCAAGACATCATTGACCACAGCACCAGTGTTGGTATTGCCCACATGTTCAGGTTCGTATATCGTGTATTGTGATGCTTCACGGGTTGGACTTGGTGCGGTATTGATGAAGGAGGGCAAGGTTATAGCCTACGCATCTCGTCAGTTGAAGATCCACGAGAAGAACTATCTTGTCCATGATTTGGAGCTTGCAGCTATTGTTCATGCCTTGAAGATTTGGAGGCACTATTTGTATGGGGTACCGTGTGAGGTATTCACTGATCACAAGAGTTTGCAATACTTGTTTAAGCAAAAGGAGTTGAATATGAGGCAGAGGAGGTGGTTAGAGTTGCTGAAGGATTATGATATTACTATTCTCTATCATCCGGGAAAGGCCAATGTGGTGGCCGATGCTTTGAGCCGGAAGTCAGTCAGCATGGGTAGTTTGGCTTATCTATCAGTTGGAGAGCGACCTTTGGCTTTGGATGTTCAGGCGTTAGCCAATCGATTTGTTATATTGGAGGTTTCTGAGGCTGCCAGTGTTTTGGCCCATACTGTCGCTCGTTTTTCATTGCATTATCGTATTCGTGCCAGGAAGTATGATGATCGTCATTTGTGTGCTCTTAGAGATGCGGTTCGGCACGGACGTTCCAAGCATGTCACAGTTGATGTTGGGGGAGTTTTGAGATTGCAGGGTCGTATATGTGTTCTTGATGTGGACGGCATTCGGGAGTTGATATTGCAGGAGGCCCATAGTTCCCGGTATTCCATTCATCTAGGCACCGCAAAGATGTACCAGGACTTGCGGCAGCATTATTGGTGGCGTAGAATGAAGAAGGATATTGTGGCTTATGTAGCTCGGTGCTTGAATTGTCAGCAGGTTAAGTATGAGCACCAGAGACCCGGTGGTTTGATGCAGCAGATTCAACTTCTCGAGTGGAAGTGGGAGCGTATCACGATGGATTTTATAGTTGGGCTTCCACGGACTCCGAGGATGGTTGATGCAGTATGGGTTGTTGCGGATAGGCTGACCAAGTCAGCACATTTCATTCCTGTGTCAGTTTCGTATTCAGCGGAGAAGTTGGCAAAGATCTACATGAGAGAGATTGTCAGACTGCACTGTGTGCCCTTATCTATCATATCAGACCGAGGTACTCAGTTTACCTCCCATTTCTGGATAGTATTTCAGAGAGAGTTGGGCACTCATATTGATTTGAGCACAGCATTTCATCCTCAGACGGACGGACAGTCCGATCGTACTATTTAGATTTATGAGGATATGTTGCGAGCTTGTGTTATTGATTTTGGTGGATCATGGGATCAGTTCTTGCCTTTAGCAGAGTTTTCCTACAACAACAGTTATCAGTGGAGCATTCAGATGGCTCCGTATGAAGCGTTGTATGGTAGGCGGTGTCGGTCTCCAATCGGATGGTTTGAGCCCGGAGAGGCTAGGCTATTGGGTTCTGAGTTAGTCCAGGATGCCTTGGATAAGGTGAAGATTATTCAGGATAGGCTTCGTACAGCTCAGTCTAGGCAAAAGAGTTATGCAGATCGTAGAGTTCGAGATTTGGCTTTCATGGTAGGAGACCAGGTGTTCCTTCGAGTGTCGCCTATGAAGGGCGTGATGAGATTCGGAAATAAGGGCAAGTTGAGCCCTAGGTATATTGGTCCATTTGAGATTTTGGATAAGGTAGGAGAGGTGGCCTACAGACTTGCCTTGCCACCGCATTTATCAACAGTGCATCCAGTGTTTCATGTATCTATGCTCCGGAGGTACATTGCAGATCCTTCTCATGTTCTTGACTTCAGCGGTGTCCAGTTGGACAAGGATCTGACTTACGAGGAGGAGCTTGTAGTTATATTAGATAGGAAGGTTCGCCAGTTGAGGTCGAAGAGTTATCCTTCGGTCCGTGTTCAGTGGAGGGGTCAGTCTGCCGAGGAAGCTACTTGGGAGTCCGAGTCCGATATGAGGAGTCGTTATCCCCATCTTTTCTCAAACTCAGGTACTTTTCTATGTCCGTTCGATGACGAACGTTTGTTTTAGAGGTGGATATTGTGATGACCCAAAAGGTCATCCTATGTAATTCTAGCTAAATTTGTATTCTGAGGTCCCAAACGCCTCCGTTAATCTCACCTCAATATGCGTGCGCATCCCGGGCGTATAGCCGGGAAGTCTGTATGTTGAAATTTGATGAAAATGGAATTTTATGATAATTAAATGAATAAAGTTGACTTTGGTCAACATCTTTGGTAACCAGACCCGGACCCGTGATTTGACGGTCCCGGAGGGTCCGTAGGAAAATATGGGACTCTGGCGTATGCCCGGAATCGAATTCTAAGGTCCCAAGCCCGAGAAATGATTTTTTAAAGAAAATTGTTTTTTGAAAATAATAAAGGATTTTGAAAATGAATAATTATGTGATAACTGTGTTACCGGGCCCGTATTATGGTTTCGGAGCCCGGAACAAGTTTATTATACGTTATGTGACTTATCTGTGAAGTTTGGCGTAAAACAGACTTGGAATGACGTGATTCGGATTAAAATCGGAATAATTAAGCTTTGTGAAGTTTTAAGAAAATTCTAAGAGTTTTGAGGTTTAATCCGACGATTTTGATGATATCTTGGTAATTTTAATGCTTGAATAAGTCTGTAGGTTGTTTTGGGAGTCGTGTGTGTTTTGGTTTTGAGCCCCGAGGGCTCGGGTGAGTTTCAGGTAGCTAACTGGGTGCTAAAGAGTCAAAAATCTAGTATTTTGGATTGGTTTCTGGTGTCTGGTGTTTTCCTTCTCTGCGATCGCACCTTTTGATCTGCGATCGCATAGGCTTAGGTAAAGGGGTAGCTGGGTTTCACTATGCGATCGCATCTTGTTCTCCGCGATCGCATAGTGTGTCAGTGGAGTCGGGTGAGGGCGAGGTAGTGTCTCACTGCGATCGCATAGTTCCGTCTGCGATCGCAGACTTCTAGCCAGGTCTCTTCCGCGATCGCATCCCTTCGACCCGCGATCACATAGAGTGATGTCCCAGTGTTCCGCGATCGCATACATCTTCCTGCGATCGCATAGGCTCAGCTAAGCTCTACTCCGCGATCGCACCTCCTCTTCTGCGATCGCAGAAGGTAATTTCGCCCAGTTAATTAAAAGGCCAAAAACAGAATACTCTACACGGGATTTCACAATTTTTCACCTCCTCCTTCTCCAACCTCCATTGAAGACCTCCAAGCCAATTCTTCCTCCATAGCCTCTTGGGTAAGCTTCCTAACATCGATTACTCCCATTTTACTTCCATAATCACTAGAAATCTAGGCCAAAAATCATAAAATCAAGTAGAAATTAAGGGTTTTGGGTAGAGTTAGGTTTTTGGGAATTTTGGGTAATTCAACCCCAATTTGGGTTCGGATTTCAAAACAAATTATATATTCTAACTCGTGGGGATATGGGTGATCGGGTTTTGGTTTGAGCCTCGTGTTTGGACCAAGCGGGCATGGGGTTGAATTTTGGAAATTTTGGAAGAATGATAGGAATTGCGTATCTAGGCTATGGGATTGTGTTATTGAGTCTTTATTGATTTTATTGAATTAATTATGCCTAGATATCGTTGTTTCGGAGTCAGATTATAAAGGAAAGGCGGTCTTAGAGGGTTGATTGCTATACTTTGGACTGAGGTAAGTGTCTTGCCTAACTTTGGTGAGGGATTAGGTAGTGTATGTTATGTGTTATGTTTTTGTCATGTTCAATGTAGAGGTGAGGTGACGAGTGCCTATACATTTTGAGTCAAGCATGCCCGTAAGTCTATTTTTGATAAAAATTCAGTTATTTCTTCAATGTTCATCATACTATGTAATTGCCTCTACTTGAGAAGTTGATTGTGGTTGATGTACTGGTTGTAGAGATTGTGAAATGTTGGTTCAATTTAGGATCCAAGCATACCGTATATATATTGAGTTGTTTGGTTATAGCTGAGACCCTTGACGGGCATTTATTGAGATATTGACTGATATTTCCCCTTGCCGGGTGATTTGAACTGTATTTTTCCCACTATGCTGCATTCCTTACCATACACATTGTCTTGCATTGGTGAGGAAGAGTGTAAAGCACGAAGGGTGATGCCGTGCCATGTTTTTACATTGATTACATCATGTCATGCATAGTGAGGAAGAGAGTAAAAGCACGAAGGGTGATGCCGTGCCATGTTTACATTTATTGAAAGCACGAAGGTTAATGTCGTGCCATGATTACATTGATTACAACATACATTGCATTGGTGAGGAAGAGAGTAAAAGCACGAAGGGTGATGTCGTGCCATGATTTACATTTATTGAAAGAACGAAGGTTAATGTCGTTCCATGATTACATTGATTACAACATACATTGCATTGGTGAGGAAGAGAGTGAAAGCACGAAAGGTGATGTCGTGCCATTGTTATCATTCAGACATGTCATTCATACCTTATCAGCTTTCGGTAAATTGTTTCTTTTCTTACTTGATGTTAATTAACTGCTCTATCTTATTGTTTTTCTCTTTATCTGCTCTCGTTCCCCGTATATGACTGTTATTCTTCCTTGCTTTGTTATCTGTATTTTGTATTGTAGAATAGGACAGGTGAACATTATTTGCTAAGTCTAGCCCGGTCACTACTTCGGCCGAGGTTAGGCTCGGCACTTACTCAGTACATGAGGTCGGTTGTACTGATACTACACTGCACTTCTCTATGTTATGCAGATCCCGCTTCCGAATCCCGTGGACCGCTCTGAGGGAGTCACCTTCAGTCCACATCGAGCTTCAAGGTATACCACTAGCGTTCGTGGACCCTGGAGTCTCTCCTGCTATTAGTATCGTATTGTCTTATTTCTCCTTCCGTTCTAAAGACAATACTGTATTTCCTTTCAGACTTGTATTTAGTATTCGTATAGACAGTCTGTGAGGTTGTGACACCCCGATTTTGGGATTTTGCGATGTTGTTATCTTTACCATTTCATTATGTGTTTTTTGGAGTATTATTACATTTCTGCTGTAAAACTTTTGAAGTGGTTCTGGTTAATTCAATAAAATTTTGAAAGAAAATTGCTTTATTACTATTAAGTTGTTTTAAAAATGTCAAGGTATTGTGTACGTTGGCTTGTCTAGCGGGTTCAACGTTAGACGCAGTCACGACCTGAAAGGTGGGATTTCGGGTCGTGACAACGTCAGTTGATGGTCCATGAGAAGAATTATCCTGTTCATGATTTGGAGTTAGCATCCATTGTCCACACGCTGAAGATTTGGAGGCACTATTTATATGGCTTGTCATGTGAGGTGTTCACAGATCACAAGAGTTTGCAATATTTGTTCAAGTAGAAAGAGTTGAATTTAAGGCAAAGAAGATGGTTGGAGCTATGGAAAGACTATGACATCACCATCTTATATCATCCGGGGAAGGCCAATGTGGTGGCCAATGCTTTGAGTAGGAAGTCAGCCAGTATGGGTAGTCTTGCATATATTCCGGTCGGAGAGAGACCGCTTGCTTTGGATGTTCAGGCTTTAGCCAATCGGTTCATGAGATTGGATGTTTCTGAGCCCGACCGTGTTCTACCTTATACAGTTGCTCATTCCTCATTATTTGCTCGTATTCGAGATCTTCACTATGATGATCCTCATATGTGTGTCCTTAGGAATACGGTGCGGCACGGTGGTGCCAAGAAGGTTACAGTGGGTGAAGATGGAGTTTTACGGATGCAGGGTCGTATTTGTGTACTCAATGCGGATGGACTTCGGGAGTTGATATTAGAGGAGGCCCGTCGTTCCCGGTATACCATTCATCTAGGCGCCGCAAAGATGAATCAGGATTTGCGGCAGCATTATTGGTGGAGGAGGACGAAGAAGGATATTGTGGCATACATAGCTCGATTCTTGAATTGTCAGCAGGTTAAGTACGACCACCAGATACCCGGTGGATTGATGCAGCAGATTGAGATTCTTGAGTGGAAGTGGGAGCGTATTACCATGGATTTCGTTGTTGGGTCCCCATGGACTCAGAGGAAGTTCGATGCAGTATGGGTCATTGTGGATAGGCTGACCAAGTCAGCGCATTTCATTCTGGTGGCAGCTTCCTATTCTTCGGAGAGATTAGCAGAGATCTACATTTGGGAGATTGTTCGTCTTCATTGCGTGCCCGTGTCCATTATTTCTGATCGAGGTACGCAGTTTACCTTGCATTTTTGGAGGGCAGTTCAGCGTGAGTTGGGCACGCGGGTTGAGTTGAGCACAATGTTTCATCCTCACACGGACGGGCAGTCCGAGCATACTATTCAGATTTGGGAGGATATGCTACGAGCATGTGTCATTAACTTTGGAGGTTCTTGGGATCAGTTCTTTTCATTAGCTGAGTTCACCTACAACAACAACTATCAGCCGAGCATTCAGATGGCTCCCTATGAGGCATTATATGGTAGGCGATGTCGGTCGCCGGTTGGGTGGTTTGAGCCGGGGGAGGCTCGGTTGTTGGGTACGGAGTTAGTGCAGGATGCCTTGGATAAGGTAAAGTTCATTCAGGATAGACTTCATACAGCTCAGTCCAGGCAGAAGAGTTATGTCGACCGCAGAGTTCGTGATGTGGCATTCATGGTCGGAGAGGGGGTGTTGCTTCGGGTGTCTCCTATGAAAGGTGTGATGAGGTTTGGGAAGATTGGCAAGCTAAGCCCTAGATTCATTGGTTCCTTTGAGATTCTTGAAAAAGTATGAGAGGTGGCTTACAGACTTGCGTTGCCACCGAATTTATCAGCTGTACATCCAGTGTTTCATGTATTTATGCTTCGGAAGTATCACGGCGATCCATCCCATGTGTTAGACTTTAGCAGTGTCCAGTTGGACAAGGATTTGACCTTTGAGGAGGAGCCGGTAGCCATATTAGACCGGCAGATTCGTCAGTTGAGATAGAAGAGTTATCCTTCAGTTCGTGTTCAGTGGAGAGGTCAGCCTGCCGAGCAGCTACCTGGGAGTCCGAGTCCGATATGCGGAGCCGATATCCCCATCTTTTCCCCGATTCAGGTACCTTTCTATGTTCGTTCGAGGACGAACGTTTGTTTTAAAGATGGAGAATGTGATGACCCAAAAGGTCATCCCTTGTTTTATAAGTCAAAATCGCGTTCTGAGGCCTTGAAAACCTCCTTTTATCTCACCTCGTTTTGCGTGCGCAGCCCAGGCGTATATCCGGGAAGCTTTTATATGAAAAGCTGAGAAAAATGCTAATTTTGCCTTTAAAATTGAATTTAACTTGACTTCGGTTAACATTTTGGGTAAACAGACCCGGACCCATGATTTGACAGTCCCGGGGGGTCCGTAGGAAAATATGGAACTTGGGCGTATGCCCGGAATCGAATTCCGAGGTCCCAAGCCTGAGAAATGAATTTTTGAAAGAAATTGTTTTACTTAAAATATAAGAGTTTTTGGAAATTTGATTATATTTGAAATTTATGGTATTAGGACCGTATTTTGTTTCCGAAGCCCGGTAAATGTTCAATATGATATTTGAGTTGTGTCTGTAAATTTGGTAAGAAATGGAGGTCGTTTGATGTGATCCGGACCCGTATTTGTGAAATTTGAAACTTTGAAAGTTTTGAGATTTTTCTTTGTTTTCTATGTTAAATTTGTTGCTTAAAATGTTATTTTGGCGATTTTATCGCACGAGTAAGTCTATAGGATGTTTTTGAGGTTGTGTACATGTTTGGTTTGGAGCCCCGAGGGCTCGGGTGAGTTTCAGGTAGGTGTCGGAGAGTTTTGGACTTAGAAATCTGGTGTATCTACTATTTTCTGGGGGTCCAGACATTTACTCTATGTGAACGCGTGGTAACCCACGCGAACGCACTGAACAAACGGGGAGGGGGGATGGTATACACTATGCGAACGCACTGATTGGGACACGAACGCGGAGCTTTGGATATGTTGCTCTACGCGAATGCGTCTAAGTCCACGCGAACGCACTGCCTAAGGGGATGGGTTAGCCTTAACGTTGTGAGAACGCGGCCAATGGCGCGCGAACGCGTAGGCCTGGTGAATTAAGCCTATGCGAATTGACCAAAGGCACGCGAACGCATAGAGTACATGTCCAGCCTCTTAAAAACAGTAATAAAACGGGTTTTCTCCAAAATTTCATAACTCTTTCATTGAAGCTCGAACTTAGACGATTTTTGAAGAGGGATTTCACCACAAAATCATAGGTATGTGTTCTTAGACTCGTTTTCTTCAATTTTCATTAACACCCATTAGATTTCTAGGCCTAAATCATGTTCTTAAGGGTAGAAAATTGGGGATTTGGGTAGAGTTAGGGATTTTTGAATAATTGGAATTTAGGCCGGATTCCGAAACTAATTACATATTCGGGCTCGTGGGTGAATGGGTGATCGGATTTTGGTCCGAACCTCGTGTTTTGACCAAGCGGGCCCAAGGTTGATTTTTGACTTTTTGGGAAGAACGGTAGAAAACCTATAATTAAGCATTGGGGTTGAATTATTTAGCATTTTATTGATGTTATTAAGTTAATTATGTCTAGATACAAGTGAATTGGAGTCAAATTCAAAAGGGAAAGTGGTAATCGAGGCTTGAGTTTGGTCGTGGAATTTGAGGTAAGTGTTTGGCTTAACCTTAGCTTGAGGGAATAGGTGTTGTGTCTTATTTTCTATGTGTTATTATCATGTTCAGCGTATAGGTGAGGTACGAGTACCTATACGTTGGTGTCAAGCATGCCCGTGAGTCGAATATTGTGATTTATGTGGTTCTTCGTTAAATATTACTTGAGTTTCACTTTGTAGTTATCCATATTGGTAGAAATTCTTGATATTGTTTAGTGTTGAGTATTGTTTTCAGTTTAGAAACTTTATGTGAGGTTATGTACTAAGTGAGATTGGTTATAGTTGTTTCCCTTGCTGGGATGATATTGATTCTACTGTTGTTTCCCTTGTTGGGACGTTATGATTTTATTATTGTTGTTCATATTGTTGATTTTCTTTGGCGGATTGATGTTATTGATATTGTTTGGGTGAGGAAGAGTGTAAAACATGAAGGGTGATGCCGTGTATGATATTGTGAGAGAGTGTAAAAGCATGAAGGGTGATGTCGTGCCATATTATGATATTAAAAGCACGAAGGGTGATGCCGTACCGTTTCTATTGATTTATTGTGAGGATGAAAGTAAAAGCACGAAGGGTGATGTCGTGCATTCGTATTTACTAGTTGGTGAGGGTGAGAGTAAAAGCACGAAGGGTGATGTCGTGCATTGTTTTCTTTGTGTTGCTATTTTCTACTATTTAAGTTTATATTTGAATTGTTGCCTTATTTCGTTATTTCCATTATTTGGTGATTTCTTCCCCTTAGCATGTTCCCCTTTTTCTTTGTACTTAGCTGCTTATTCCTTGTTGTTACTATTTCCTATGTATATTATTAAACGGCACAAGTTGATTTGGTTGCTGTGTCCTAGCCTCGTCACTACTTCGCCGAGGTTAGGCTCGACACTTACTCAGTATATGGGGTCGGTTGTACTGATGCTACACTCTGCACATTTTGTTGTGCATATCCCGGTACAGGATCCTACAGACCCTAGAGTGAGGAGGTTGTCTTCAGTCCATTTGGAGATTCTGAGGTAGTCCTGCAGGCGTCCGCATGCCTTGGCGTTCCCTCCTACATCCTTTATATTCTGTTCTTCTTATTTAGAGACAGATGTATTTATTTTGTTCAGACCTTTATATGTATTATTCATAGACAGTCCGTGAAGTTGTGACACCAAAAATCTGGGTTTGGTATTGTGAATTTCGTAACGACATTTAATGAAGTTGCTAGACTTGTTGTATTTCGTACTTTCTTTATTATTAATTTTGTATATCACCTGTTAACCGTTAAGGATAGAAGTATAAGGTAAATTAAATATTAATGTTGGCTTGCCTATCGCGTTCAACGTTAGGCGCCATCACAGTCCCGACGATGGAAAATTCGGGTCGTGACATGTGGTAGCATAGAACATCTAGCAAATACTTGTCACTCCTGTTATTAAACTATGTATTTTATTTGTAAAATTATAAGAATTTTTATATAGTCTGCGACTACTTTTTTTATTGCATTCATTGGGGAATGCACACCTCTAATGACATTAGAAATGAGAATAAATGAATTAGCAAAAAGAATACGGAAAAGGGAAAACAAAAATTGGAAGAAAGTGAAGAATATATATATATATATATATATATATATATATATATATATATATACTAGATGATATACCCGTGCGATGTACGGGCTCAATTATTGTTTTTTGCTTCTTCTTCTTCTTCTTATTTTCTTCCTTATGGAGTAATATTTCTTGGTCTATTGCTATTTACACACTTTATATGCCTTTAGGGAAAGAAGAAAGAGAATAGGTTTTTGTATAATAAAGTATAGAACCACGATTACATGTATTGTTATTAATCTTTTGCATTATGTGCATTTTAATTTTTCTGAAATCGTACTACTATACCAATCACTTTGAAATACTTATCGAAGCTTAATGCTTTATTATACAGTAATTAGATAATAATTCAAGTAGAATTTAAATTATTTCTACATAGGGACTACACTTTTTTATTTTAAATTTTTTTTGCACCACTAAGCCTTAAATTAATTACTATAAAATAATAATTAAAAAGTCAGTTGAAAAATAAGTTGTCATGTATTTTTTTTGATTGTTTAAATTGAATGATATATAGTTTTATTCTTTTAGTATTTTCAGTTGTGTTAATGTATTACTTTATTCTTTTTATACTAATCAAAATTCGAATAATAAAACATATTAATATTATTCTCAAATAGTTGATGAAAAGGTATTTTTTGGTCCTTTGAAATAATAGTCATGATTTTTAAATATTAAGAATTTTAACAAAAAAATGTATTTTGTTCTAGTTGAATGACATAATATTAAAAATAAATTAATCTCTAGATCGCGCTAAATACTAATCAAATTGAACTTAAATGGAAATATTGCAGTTTTTTCTAGTTTCATTTGATATGATTGAGATACTATTTAGTGTATAATGCAATTTTTATCACAATAGTAGTATTTGTTGAGATTTTTTATAAATAATTAATTGTATATTTATGTATTTTGAAATTTATATAATGTTGAATTCTTATTGAATATAGTATGTACTAAACTAACTTCGATCATAGAGGGAGAAGTATAATCATGTATGACGATACTTCTCATACTTCCTAATATATAATGCCTTTTAAAAGAAAAATATTCCATAAATTAATTGCTTAATTTTTACTTCAGATATTCTCAACTCATATTTTAGAGAGGGGATACTTATTATACAATTTGAATAAATTTCTAATATTCTATAATAAGAAAGGGGACTTGAAACTATATTTTATTCTTCAATATTTTTTCCGAATGTTATAAAGTATTCCAATTGAAATTGCAGTTTAATGAGAACTTTGTATAAAATGATATCAATTTATAATGATATAATAATATTTGAATGTAAATCAACATACATTATCACTAATTCTTTTTTAATAAAATCTTCTTTACCCGGAATAGTTAATAAATAAAATAAATGAAATAATGTTTCTAAAGGAGATAAAAGAATTTTCATATATAAATGTATGCGACCTTAGTATTTTTAATCAGGTGAACATTTGAATAATAAAATTATCAAAAAGATAATTTTTCTACTTGAAAGTACTTATTGAAAAAATAATAATAACAATCAAGTAATGCATTTAATGAAGATAGTGAAGGTTGAATGGAAAGTGGAGTCCACCAAACTTTTGAGCCCAATATACAAGCAAACAATGCACTAATATATTTAAAATGACCATTATGCCCTTGGTCAACCTCCTCTTCTCTTTTCTATATAATAAATAATAGAATTGTTGTTTTGTGCTTCTTCTTCTTCTTCTTCTTCTTCTTCTTCTTCTTCTTCTTCTTATTTTCTTCCTTTTGGAGTAATATTTCTTGGTATATTGCTAATTACAAACTTTCTATGCCTTTAGGGAAAGAAGAAAGAGAATAGGCTTTTGTATAATAAAGTATAGAACCACGATTACATGTTGTAGACATCTAAATTTTAAGGGATCAAGCCAAATCCTACGTTAAAGAAACTACAGGACTCTTGAAATCCTAGGAGTCTATTAGGATTTCTTGGAGGTTACTCTACCCTAAACCCTAACTCACACCTATATAAAGAGATACATATTCCCTTGAAAAGGGATCTCAAAAAAATGGAGATCATCTCGAAAATCCCATAAACTCACGGGATATTCACAAAGAGATCAAAAAGTGGCCGGATAATTCTTGATAATCAAATAATTCAAGAAGATCCACAACATTCTTCATGGATATCAAATAAATCTATGAAAGCCCGCATCATCCTACATTCGAGAAATACGCAGCTCTAGCCCTCGAATCACGGAGATAATCAGGAGAGAAGAATCAAGGGAACAAACAGAATTGTACCCTCGCATCATTTTTATCAATAAAATTATGTTTCTTCATATTTATATTGTGCTTGCAATTTATTTTTGTATCACATATAATTTGTTGCAAACAAATTCGCACGCCCAGTGGGACCAGTTCTGCCCTTCATCTCTTTCTCCTGTAAATCGAAAACTCCAAGTTTCAAAACCATTTGTTGCGATGGTCGAGTACTTCAAGTCTCGTCTTAAAGTTGGTCGAGTACTTCAAGTCTCGTCTTAAAGTTTCTGCAGGCCTGCACCCCGACAAACCTTGAAGTAGGGGGCATGTGTAGTGTCACGACCCAAAATCTATACGGTCGTGATGGCGCCGGACACCGCTGTCAGGCAAGCCACTTATTAACTGGTTTAAGTAAATCTCTGTTTTGTTGTCTTCGAAATCATTACCTTTCATTGCATTTCATAATTAAATAGATAGATCTTCGTTAATTAAATACGACAACAAATCGATTCAGTTTAATCAATTAAATCCCAACACATCCCTAGAACCCGGTGACACAAGTACACAAGCAACTTCTAGGAATATACACAATTATACAACACTTGCCCAACGAACAAATTGGACAGAGACTTTAAAAAAAATGCAAATACATAGAAGGGAGACTCGGTCAGCTGCGGAATGCCTCCGGATGATGCAGCCCGTCTAAGTCTCTGAATCAGCCACTGCTATGAATGTACCTGTGCAATAAATGCACAGCAAGTGTAGTATGAGTACGAAAATAACGTGTACTCAGTAAGTATCCCGCCTAACCTCAGAGAGGTAGTGACGAGAGGTCAAATTAGACACTTGCTAAAGGTCAATTTAGAATATTCAAGAGTGACACTAAGCATGATGATCATAAGCAACTTATTAAGTTCAGTAATAAATAATGTCAGCTTCTTCCACATTTAACACTTTAATTCTTTGTTATATTACTAACAATTATTCAACATTGGTGATTTAATCAGATAACAACTTCATCAAAGGGGGAAGGAACAACTTCTTCCAAAAATCCTTAATAACTCCAAATTTCCTAACATTTCAGTTGACAACTTTAAATTTTCAGGTCAGTAATAAGGCAAAAGTCATAGCAACTATGAAGCAAATATAATGTGCAAGCAATGCCAAGGGTTGAACGGCGCGGACCAACAATAATAAACTCTGCACTATCGAGGGTCGAACAACTCGAACCATAGATGCATCTATTCACCCCGCTCGCGAATCGATCATGCGACGCAGTTATACATATTAATAAATACGGCTAGCCTGCTCGCGAATCATACATGCGACTCAAGTGCTCGTAAGTACACATAATCACACAGTGGATCCAAATTTCATCAAGAAAACGTTTTCTCACAGAAGTAAGAAAATTCTCTTTAGGCGAACATGAAGATATTATTTAAGTCATCATTTTTTTTTTTTGGAAATTCGTTTGTCAAGTTTAATAAGGTTCTACATATTACTGATTCATCGGGAACACAATTATACAAGGAAGGATCCATTTTCTTCTCAAGTAATTAAGGAAAATAAGCTCTGGCCTTCTTAAGTATACAATTATTAACTCGATAATATCATTAGTCTAATCTCATAGATAAAATCACAGGTACAACAAGTAAGGCATGTTAGTGGGTCCTAGACTACCCAGACATGGCATAACAGTAGCTACGCACGGACTCCCGTCACCTCGTGCGTACGTAGCCCCCGCAAGTAATAGCTTATATTCATTTAGTTCACCTATGGGGACAATTCCCCCTCACAAAGTTAGAAAGGAGACTTACCTCGCTCCGAAATTCCATAAACGGCTTCCAAGACTTCCGACGACTCCAATGGATGCACGACGCCCCCAAACTATCCAAATAACGACAATTCGATGAAAATATACTCTATTGTTCATAACAAACTCAAATTACAAAATTCCCCAACCCGGCTCAATGAAATGACCAAAATATCCTTGGGCCCACGTGCTCGGACTTCGAAATTTCTTGAAGAAAATCTCTACCAATAGCTTTACTAGTTCAAATATGCAATTTACTCAAATATTCGAGCTCAATTCGTGGCTAAAAATCAAATTTATCAAATTCTAGGTTTTCCTCAAAATCCTCATATTTTCCCACAATTTTCATGTTCAAATCCATGTAATAACCTTGTATTTAAATTTGGAAATAAGTAGAAACATCTTACCTCTGAAGCTTGATGAAATCTCCCTTGAAAAGCTCTCCAAAATCGCCCATAGCATATGAAAAAAATAGTGAGAAATGACAAAAATCCGTCTTTAAAACATTCTGCCCAGGCCTATTTTCGCACATGCGGTCCAACACCCGCACCTGCGATTCCGCAGGTGCGACCAAACCTCCGCACCTGCGGTTTTTCCTCAACTCAAGCTAACTTCGCACCTGCGACCCATAATCCGCATCTGCGACCTCGCAGGTGCGGAAATACCATCGCACCTGCGCTCCCAACCAGACCCTCAATCCTTTGCACCTGCGACACCTTTAGCCGCACCTGCGGCCAATTCCTCGCAGGTGCGGTCACACCAGATGACAGCAACCTTCAGCTTTCTTCAACTTCAAATATTGATCCGTTAACCACCCGAAATCCACCTGAGGCCCCCGGGACCCTGTCCAATCACACCAACCTGTCCCAAAACATGACACGTACTTGCTCTTGGCCTCGAATTACATCAACCAACATCGAAATGACGAATCGCTCCCCGATCCAAATCTTTAAGAACTTGAAATTCCAAACTTTCACATTTGATGCCGAAACCTGTCAAATCACCTCCGATTGACCCCAAATTTTGCACACAAGTCATTTTCAAAATTACGGACCTGCTCCAACTTTCGGAATCGCATTCCAAACCCGGTATCAAAATTGCCACTTCTGGTCGGATTCTTCAAAACCTTTGAATTTCTAACTTTAGCCAAATGACTTCAAAATAACCTACGGACATCCGAATTCACTTCCGATCGCGCTCCCAACTCCAGAATCACCATACGAAGCTATTCCCAGACTCGGAATCCCAAACGAATGTCAATATCTCTGAAATGTGCTTCAAGCCAAATTAGGAAATTCCTTCACAAATGTTGACTTCCACAATATACATTGAAACGCTCCCGGGTTATCCAAAACCCGATCCGAACATACGCCCAAGTCCGAAATCATCATACAAACCTGTTGGAACCTTCAGATCCTGATTCCGAGGTCGTTTACTCCAAATTCCAGTCTGAGTCGATTCTCCTAACTTAAGGCTTCTGAAATGAATATTCTCCTTTCAATTCAACTCCGATCTTCCTGAAATTTCAATTCCGACCATACGCACAAGTCAATATACCTCAAATGAAGCTGTTCATGACTTCCAACTGCTGAACGACGTGCTAGATCTCAATACGACCGGTCGAGTTGTTACATTCTCCCCCACTTAAACAGACGTTCGTCCTTGAACGTGCCAAGAACTGCCCTAGAGTTATCTGAAATCACTATTTAACACCTCGTGCACCTGCCACAAACCAGTTGAACACATAAGCTTGAAAAAATCTGAAGATACCCTCATTTATCCCTACCGCGAGTTCCGAACTCAATTCCAACACCATAAATTCTCTGCCAGGCCTGGTCTAACATATGAACACCGTATCAATTACTACACGAGGCACCAGAACACAATTGCGTACCTTTGTTGAATCAGCACCATACACTGCATGGTCCATTAACAATATCTTACCTTAATGACGCTTCCTGAACCTTAATAGCCAAAATTCTACGAATCTGATGCTCTCAATGCACCTTATAGGACATATTCATACATCCTGCTATAATGCTGACGATACTGCCACAACGGAGGAGATGTGTAGAAATTCCTAACCAACTGCAGAGTTAATCCAAACATTGAAATCTTTCCTCTTTACTTAGATCATCATCTCATTGCAGATCAAATAATGGTGATTGCCCTGTAGTTTACTTCACAAAATCTCATCGCACTTGACCCCTGATCAAATAATCTCGTCTCACCCAGTATGAACTGTTCAGACAGCAAATCCTCCCAGACATGACCAACAATCGCACACGATGCCATAATGCGCCAATAAGCCACAACTCGATCATGATACATAAGAAATGACTCGGGAAAGGACTACTCAACTTACGCAACTAATATAAACCTTCCCCAAAATACAGGAAGCATAACATAAGAGAATAAATACAGGAACCTTAATCATCAACGCACTGTTGCGGCGTGCAACCCGATCGAAGTAACATACCCGTGGCCACGTGCCACCCGGTCCCATCATAAAATTTACATAAGGAAATATATACGGGGCTTAATTGCTCACTGTTATAAATTACTGAGTATCGGTCACAAGCACACTAAGTGCATAATACCATTCTAGGGAGACTGATAGAGCCGTATGCTACAAAACTCAAACACAACTGAGGTGCGATTTATAATCTGAATCTCAGGAGCCATACTGCTCACATAACCTCATCACTACGCGGAATCTCAACACATAAGAAATTGCCAAGCCATTTCACAACTCACACGGCACAATCATATACATGAATTGACGGAGACGAATCAACATCTGATATTCCAACACCCCTTCTCTGCGGAGCGCTATACCAAAATGAACACACCTGACTCGAATGGAGCCCAAAATCTTTTTTTAAATCCAGTAACACACTTCAAATTAATTTCGCTTGTACTGAACTAAGCTAATAACTTCACCTGGGTCCATAATACCCCGACTCTCCTCCTAATACACAAGTACAACCATCACAGCCGGGACAGATACCCCACAATCCACAATCGACTGAACCGAATGCCTTCCAGGCATAAATTCTCAGTTAAGAAATATTACATTCCTTTACACTTTGTTTGATCCTTTTCAATCCCTCAGGTGACTACAAGTCACACTAATGAAATCTTCCCGCGGTCAAGCTCCCGCGACGTTCACACAAGGTAACCAATATGCACATCCATACCACCGACCACCCTAAGGCTGTAAAGAAATTCAAGGACCTGTGATCAGTATACAAAGCCTCTTTTACCAAACACCGATCTCAGGTGAAACTGAAGACGACACCAGTTTCTTTGCTCATCCGAGCTCATGACATCCTTGTCAACACCAAACTGCAATCTCGATTCTTACTTCCAGTTACATACTGCTTACTGCACCTAACAGGCCAATATAGAATAGCATAGGAATTCCATCATAACTCCTGAACCACTAATAGGATGAACACTTTCTCATATAGAAACCTTTTACTTACCTCAATTCATGAGAACCGTAACAACACACAAGTGAATTCTCACAATCGCAATACATGCAAATCCTTAAGTAGTGGTCTGAACCACCATAAACCTTCCGAGATCCGCCTACACCTGACAGGCCATAGCACTTGAATTCCTCCACTGAAATGTTTCCAAATGAAATCTATTACGATGGCCGACATGCCCTACCCACATCTGCACAAACCATACACATACTTATTCACACCGATGGAACTTGTTGGCCCATGTCACTGAATGGGTTTTGAAGATTGACAAAAGGCGTCCAGTTGAACCAGGTCCATCGTAGCATACACTTCTGAATGAAGCAGTTGGATCACAAATCATACAAGTCTAGGAGATATCAGTGATTTCTAAGTATCAAAGAACTAAGAGAATGTCTCCTAATACGAAAAGGTTGCAAATTGATAAAGAGAAGATGGAAGTTTCTTTCAGCTAGGACAGAAATAGAGGAAGGAAGTTGAGTCACAATCAAACTCGTTTACCAAGGAAGAGTTGGATCAGAATTGAATCATGGACCCAACAAACGGACTTTATAAATAATCAATGTATTACTGCTGAAAGAAGTGACGCACAAGTGCAAAAGTGAATCAAGTTCTGAAGCAAAAATTCCAGAGGTTTTGCAAGAAGAATTGTTGTGCCATACAAAGGCTACAGTTCAACTAGAAAGAATAGTTTCATTATTTGTATATTGAGTCTAGTTGATTGTAGTAGGAGTTTAATTATTGTATCTTATCAGCTTTCATAGAAGCAATTGTAATAGGTACAAATTGATCAAGTTAGAGTTAGCTTGAATTCTGTNTTAGTGAAGAGTTTTGAGCAAATCCTACTGAGGAGTAGGTCGTGGTTTTTTCACCTTTTGAGCAAAGTGTTTTCCACGTAAAAAAATTTGTGTCTTTACTATTACTGCTTAATTATTCCGCAAATAGTAGTAAGTAGTAGATTAAGAAGAACATGGTTCTTCTTATTAGACAGCACTCGAAAATTGGGTACTGAACAATTAACTTATAATATTGTGTAGTATTGAAGTCTAAAACATCAATTGGTATCAGAGCGAGGTTATCCTTGAAGAGGCTAACACCTAAGAAAAGATCAAGATGAGTGCACCACCTGGGAACTGGGAAGGACAATCAACTGCAAGGGCACCACTCTTCAACGGCCAGTACTATTCTTGGTGGAAGAATAGAATGAAGGATCACCTTATTGGAGAGGACTATGAACTCTGGGACATAGTCACTGATGGACCACTTGCAACAATGAAGAAAACTGCTGAAGGAGTAGATGTGCTTAAAACTAGGGCTGACTACACAGCTGAGGATCTGAAGAAATGGGAGGAGAATGCCAAGGCCAAGAAGTGGCTAGTGTGTGGACTAGGCCCAGATGAATACAGCAGAATCCAAAGATGAACCACTGCCAAGGAAATCTTGGATACTCTACAAGTGGCACATGAAGGAACAACTCAAGTGAAGAGGTCTAGAGGTACATTGAGATACTCTCAGTATGAAAACTTCACTATGAAGGAAGGTGAAACAATTCAGGAGATGTACACAAGGTTCACAACCTTGACTAATGAACTCAAGTCTCTTAGAAGAGTCATCCTTGAAGAACACAATGTTGAGAAGATCTTAATAAGGGTTATACCTATCTCCTGGGAAAGCAAGATAACTGCCATTCAGGAATCCAAAAATATGGCAACCCTTAGACTAGATGAGTTGATTGGCAACCTTACTGCTTATGAACTCAGAAGGCAGACCATGAAAATGAATGCCCCAAAGAAAGAAATAAGTCTAGCACTAAGGATAACAGAGGGAGCAGATCTGGAGGATGATGAGATGGCCATGATCACCAAAGAATTCAGAAACTTTCTCATGAGGAAGAAAGGCATCTCTATAGGGGGAAACTTCAACAAGGCAAAGGCTCCTGAAAGGCCAGCTAATGAGGGATGCTACAAGTGTGGAAAAACTGATCATCTCATCAAGAACTACCCCCCCAGTGGGAAGTAGAATGGAGGAATGAGAGATATGAAAGAAAGAACTGGAAGAAGGAACTGGTCCAACCCAAGAAAACTACTACAAAGGCTATGGTTGCTGCTTAGGGGAAAGTTCAGATGAAGAATCAGAATATGGTGAGACAGAAGAGGAAGCTCTCATGGAAGTTGGAGAATCTGATGAGGAGACATATGAAGAACCACAGGTAAGTATCTCACATCTTAAAACAAAAATAAAGTTTCTATCTAAGGATAAACTCTCTGAGTTGCTACTTGACTTCATTGATGATTCTGAGGGGAACTCTAAAGAGAAAGATCAACTATATAAAGAGTGTGCAATGCTGAGAGCAAAATGCATGGACCTGGAAATAAGGGTCAGTGAATCTGAAAGAAAAACACTGTCTTGATTAACAAGGTTCAACCACTCGAAACTGAGATTCTAGAACTAAAATCTAAAAATTTAAAGTTGAGACTAGGATCCAGTAAAAAGGTAGTTGATCACTCTCATGCAAAGTTAGAAGAAGACTTAGGTAAATTGAAAGATAAAATGTATGCCAAAGATGAGCTGATAAGTCTCTTAAAGAAGAACTTGGCAAAGTCAAACATGAATTTGATAGAACACGTAAGTGGAATAAGTCTTCTGATGCTTTAATATGGCTCCAAGAGAATCATAGTAGCAACAGGAGAGGTCTTGGTTTTGGGAGTCAATTGCCTAAATGGGATCCCAAATGCAAGTATCTCACTCTCCCTGAGAATAAAATATGCACCCATTGTGGGAAGACTGGCCACTCTAAATATGAGTGTTCTGCAAAAGAAAAGGCCAGTCAGAAAAATGAGAGATTCATTAAAAAGAAAAATTGGCTACCAAATTGGGCCAGAAAAAATCTGATTCATCCATTCTCTCATGGAAAGGGACCCAAACTAGTTTGGGTTCTTAAAACTAACCCCTGATTTCTTTTGAAGGTACAAGTGAAGGGAGGCAGCCAGTTTTGGTTTTTGGATAGTGGCTGTTCTAAGCATATGACAGGGAACAAGGAACGGTTCCTTTCACTTGAAAACCTCAAAGGAGGAAATGTCTCCTTTGGAAACGGAAAGAAAGGTGAAATAATAGGGGTCGGCAAGGTAGGTAAAGATGACACACGTTCAATTGAACATGTGTATCTGATAGATGGCTAGAAATATAGCCTTATCAGTATGTCACAACTGTGTGACAGAGGTAACCTTGTCGCTTTTACTTCCACAAAATGTTTTGTGATCAACCTGCTTACTGACAAGATTGTTTTGCAGGGAAAAAGAATGAACAATATCTATGTCATTGACTTGTCCACACTGTCTGACAATGAACTCACTTGCCTTAGTGTGTTGGACAGTGATCCCCTCCTGTGGCACAAAAGACTTGGTCATGCAAGTCTAACTCAACTTAACAAGCTGGTCTCTAAGGACTTAGTGGTAGGGCTTCCTAACATTAAGTTCAAAGAAGACAAGGTTTGTGAGGCATGTGCAAGGGGGAAGCAGGTAAGGTCTTCTTTCAAAAGTAAGAAAATGGTCAGTACCACCAGGTCGTTGGAACTAGTTCATGGATCTCTTTGGTCCCATGAGAACTCTAAGTAGAGGTGGAAAGAGATATGTTATGGTACTAGTAGATGATTT
>ML298571.1:0-27459 GCA_005239495.1 Nicotiana undulata | reverse complement strand
TAATAGATGCATCTATGGTTCGTGTCGCTCGACCCTCGGCAATGCACATTTAAATTTCTGCGTTGCTTCGGTCGTACGCCTCGGCACATTATATGTTATGTGCTTGATTGAGAGTCTTATTATTATTCTTACCAATTCAATTGTTCTGTGGAAAAGAAACTTTGATTTTTATTAAATATTGTTACTTGGCCCTTGCAGGTAGATCGTTATCTTTATATACTGATGATCCATGTCTACTTGCTTTTCCATAAATGTTATTCTCGTCTAGATTCATTAAATAATATTATCGATAACGACCCTAGTGAGTAACACGTCTACCTCTCGTCACTACGTCTTCTAGTTCAGACGAGATACTCATTAGGTACATATTTGTTTATATGTACTCATGCTACACTTCTGTACTTAATTGTACAGGTTCTGAGGCTGTTGCACCTGGTCACTATTCCAGTGTCCGTCACTGAGAGATCCATCTGGATTAGACTACATGGTGAGCTGCTCTTCCTGGCGTTCCTCAGCAGCACTGTGAAGTTTCCATTATTGCCGGATATCCTGTCTACCCTTCCAGACAGTTGTACATCTGTCTAGCTTATTTTGTATATTCCACTAGTCGCATGTGGACTTGTGACACTAGGTATTGGCACACGTAGTTGATTCGCTAGTATTTTGCTACTCTGTGTATGCTGGCAAATGATTTTGAGTTACTTTAAATCAACTTGCTTCACTTCCTCGCTTTATTTAAAGGACTTCTTAATTTAAAACTGGGCAAGTATTTGAACACCTCTTTAATTTAAGTAACTTCGTTAGCAACTAGTGTTGGCTTGCCTGGCTTCGGTGTTGGGCGCCATCACGACCTGGATAGGAATTTGGGTCGTGACAACATGGCATCAGAGCTCTAGGTTCACGTAGGTCTCACGAGTCACAGGCAAACCTAGTAGAGTCTTGCGGATCGATACGGAGACGTCTGTATTTATCTTCGGGAGGCTACAGGGTGTTAGGAAAATCTCTCTTTATTCTTATTCTATCGTGCAGTCGATGGTCTTACTAAATCTCATTCTTCTACTATCTCACAGATGGTGAGGACTCGTGCAACAGATATTCCAGGCCCGGGAGATGCCGCTACCCCCGTAGTCCGAGGTCGTGGCAGAGGCCGAGGAAAGGCAACAGCCCGAGGTAGGGGACGGGGGCGTCCCAGAGTTACTCCATTAGCACCCCCAGAGGATCCTATTCCTGAGGAGCAAGGTGAGGTGCCCCCACCAGATCCAGTTCCGAAAGATTTTATGACTGCACCAGGCTTCAAGGAGGTCATGGGCCATATGATGCAGTTCCTGGATACTATGACTCATGTTGGTTTATTTCCAGCGGATCCTGCTACATCTCAGGCGGGAGGGGGAGTTCAGACCCCTACCACCCAGGCCGCAGGTCATGCAGCGGCAGTATATCAGACTCCGGGCGGAGCACAGCCAGCAGTAGCACCTGAGCTTAGACCAGTCGCGGATGGCGATCTGCAGAAGTTACTTGATAGATGGACTCGATTGCAACCTCCTGTCTTCGGAGGTGAGAGGGGCGAGGATGCCTAGGATTTTATTGATAGGTGCAGGGACAGACTGCGCAATATGAGGATTTTGGAGTCCCATGGGGTTGATTTCACCACTTTCCAGCTTGAGGGTAGAGCCCGCAGATGGTGGCAGTCATTCATCCTGGGCAGGCCGGCAGGTTCCCTTCCTCTCACATGGGAGCAGTTCACTCAGCTATTCCTGGACAGGTATATTTCACCCTCCGAGAGGGAAGAGCTGCGGTATCAGTTTGAGCAGCTGGAGCAGGGGCAGATGACAGTGACGGATTACGAGGCCAGGTTTTCAGAGTTGTCCCGTCATGCCCTCATGATTCTTCCTACAGAGGCTGAGAGGGTGAGGCGATTCGTAGCTGGGCTACACTCAGGTATTAGGGCCAACATGGCCCGAGAGGTGTATATGGGTACTCCTTATCAGCTTGTGGTCGAGATAGCTCACCGAATTGAGGGTTACCGAACGAGGGGCAGAGAGCAGGGTCAGCCGGATAAGAGAGTTAGATTTTCTGGAGATTTCTGAGGCGCCCCGGGCAGGGGCAGGGGTCAGTTCAGCAGAGGCCAGCCTAGCAGGCCTCCATATTCAGCTCCTCCACCACCTCCCCGTGGTGCCCCAGTGAGGCCTTATTTCAGTGCCATGCCGGAGAGTTCTTACCGCGCACCAGCCATTCAGGGTTCCTCCGGCGGGTATTCAGGTCATCAAGGTTCTCCCAGTCCCTACTTCGGTGCTATGACGGAGGTTTCTCACTGTCCCCCAGCTATTCAGAGTTCTTCTTCTTCAAGACAGCAGGCCATGCCTCCAGTGAGATGCTACGAGTGTGGGGATTCAAGCCATATGAGGAGGACTTGTCCCAGACTTAGGGGCAAGGCTGTTCAGCATAGTTATGAGCCTACATACTCAGCACCGGCGCTCCGTCCACCCAGAGGTGGAGGACAGGCTGGTAGAGGTCGTCCCAGAGGTGGAGGCCAGTCAGGGGGAGCTCAGCTAGCTCCTATTCAGTCTAGGAGAGATCAGTCTTCAGGTACTTCAGCTAGATTCTATGTTATTCCGGCCCGAGCAGATGCAGTGGCCTCAGACGCCACGATCACAGGTACCATTTCAGTATGTGATAGGGAGGCATCAGTGTTATTTGATCCAGGATCTACTTATTCATATGTGTCAGCCTTATTTTCTTGTTTTCTGGGTGTTCCTCGTGAGTCCTTGGCTTCTCCTATGTATGTATCCACTACCGCGGGTGATTCTGTGGTGGTAGACCGGGTCTATCGATCTTGTGTGATCACCTTTTATGGGTTCGAGACTAGAGCGAACCTTCTATTGCTCGACATGGTTGATTTTGAGATCATCCTGGGCATGGATTGGCTATCTTCTCATCATTCCATCATGGATTGCCATGCCAAGACGATTACTTTGGCCATGCCCGAGTTGCCTAGGTTGGAATGGAGAGGTTTTTCAATTAGTGCAGCCAGTAGAGTTATTTCCTTCTTGAAGGCTCGACATATGGTCGAGAAGGGTTGTTTGGCGTACCTTGCTTATGTGCGGGACACCACCGCCGAGTCTCCGACTATTGATTCAGTGCCCGTGGTTCGAGAGTTTGCAGACGAATTCCCTTCAGATCTTCCAGGCATGCCTCCAGATCGTGATATTGATTTCTGTATTGACTTAGCTCCAGATACTCAGCCTATTTCCATTCCCCCGTACCGTATGCCTCCTAAGGAGCTGAAGGAGTTGAAGGAGCAGCTTGAGGAGTTATTGGCTAAGGGGTTTATCAGGCCGAGTGTATCACCGTGGGGTGCCTCAGTTCTATTCGTGAAGAAGAAGGATGGGTCTATGCAGATGTGCATCGACTACCGCCAGTTGAACAAAGTCACCATCAAGAACAAGTATCAACTGCCACGCATCGATGATTTATTTGATCAGTAACAGGGTGCCAGAGTATTTTCAAAAATTGACTTGAGATCGGGGTATCATCAGCTAAAGATTCGAGCTTCGGATGTTCCGAAGATAGCTTTTCGTACGAGATATGGCCATTATGAGTTCCTAGTGATGTCCTTCGGCTTGACTAATGCCCTGGAAGCATTTATAGACTTGATGAACAGGGTGTTCAGGCTGTAAATTGATTCCTTTGTCACCGTCTTCATTGACGACATTTTGATTTACTCACGTAGCATGGGAGAGCACGAGCAGTATTTGAGAGTTGTGCTCCAGACCTTGCGAGGACAGAAGCTATATGCTAAGTTCCCCAAGTGTGAGTTTTGGTTGGACTCCGTGTCATTCTTGGGGCATGTTGTATCTGGAGAGGGTATTAAGGTTGATCCTAAGAAGATTGAGGTGGTTCAGAGTTGGCCACGCCCTACTTCGGCTACTGAGATCAGGAGTTTCTTGGGTTTGGCAGGCTACTATCGGCGGTTTGTGGAGGGCTTTTCTTCCGTTGCAGCCCCACTGACCCAATTGACTCAGAAGAATGCCCCATTTCAGTGGCCTGACGAGTGTGAGGCGAGCGTTCAGAAGCTCAAGACTGCATTGACTTCGGCACCAGTTCTAGTATTGCCTTCCGGTTCGGGGATGTATACGGTGTATTGCGACGCTTCACGCGTTGGCTTGGGGTGTGTATTAATGCAGGAAGGGAGAGTTATTGCTTATGTTTCGCGCCAGCTGAAGGTTCATGAGAAGAATTACCCTGTGCACGATTTGGAGTTGGCGCGATTGTCCATGCTCTTAAGATTTGGAGGCATTACTTATATGGTGTGTCTTGTGAGGTGTATACATACCACCACAGCTTGCAGCACTTGTTCAAACAGGGGGATCTTAATTTGAGGTAGCGCAGGTGGCTTGAGTTACTAAAAGATTATGACATCACCATTCTCTATCATCCGGGCAAGGCGAATGTAGTAGCAGATGCCTTGAGTAGAAAGGCGGAGAGTATGGGTAGCTTGGCTTACATTGCAGCAGAGGAGAGACCTCTAGCCTTGGACATTCAGTCCTTGGCCAATCGCTTGGTGAGATTAGATCTTTCAGAGCCTCGTCGAGTTCTATCTCATGTGGTTGCTCAGTCTTCATTATTGGGGGATATCAAGGCTCGGCAGTATAATGATTCGTGTTTGGTAAAACTATGGGAGACAGTGGTTCAGGGTGGTTCCAAGGAGGCTACTATTGGCGAAGATGGTGTTCTGAGACTTCAGGGTCGATTGTGTGTTCCTAATGTTGATGGCTTGAGGCAAAAGATTCTATAGGAGGCACAGAGTTCTCGGTATTCTATTCATCCTGGTGCTACGAAGATGTATCGTTATCTGAAGCAGCATTTCTGGTGGAGACGGATGAAGAGGGACATTGTGGAGTATGTGACTAGGTGTCTTAATTGCCAGCAGGTTAAATATGAGCATCAGAGGTCAGGAGGCCTACTTCAGCAGATGCCCATTCCTGAGTGGAAGTGGGAGCGCATTACTATGGACTTCATGGTTGGGTTGCCTCCGACGTTGCGGAAGGTTGACGCGGTTTGGATTATTGTGGATAGGTTGACCAAATTGGCGCATTTCATTCCGGTAGCTACTACTTATACTTCTGAGAGGCTAGCCCAGATCTACATTCGAGAGGTAGTCCGGTTGCACGGTGTACCGGTATCCATTATATCAGACTGAGGTCCTCAGTTCACCTCGCACTTCTGGAGAGCATTGCACAGAGAGATGGGTACGCAGATCGATCTCAGCACAGCATTCCATCCACTGACTGATGGTCAGTCGGAGCGTACAGTTCAGATATTGGAGGACATGCTCAGAGCATGTGTGCTTGACTTTGGAGGCCAGTGGGACCAGGTCTTGCCCTTGGCCGAGTTTGCTTACAATAATAGTTAGCAGTCCAGCATCGAGATGGCTCCATTTGAGGCTTTATATGGTCGGCGATGTCATTCTCCTATCGGGTGGTTTGAGCCTGGTGAGGCTAAGTTATATGGTGTAGACCTGGTGAGAGATGCTTTAGAGAAGGTGAAGTTAATTCAGGAGAGGCTCCGCACAGCACTGTCTAGACAGAAGAGTTACGCGGATCAGAAGGCACGTGATGTGTCATTTATGGAGGGAGATAAGGTTCTGCTGAAGGTTTCGCCGATGAAGGGTGTTATGAGATTCGAGAAGAAGGGAGGGCTGAGCTCGAGGTTCATAGGTCCTTTCGAGGTATTGAGGCTGGTTGGAGAGGTTGCTTATGAGCTTGCCTTACCTCCCAGTTTATCGGGAGTCCATTCGGTATTCCACGTATCCATGCTCCGGAGATACCACGCCGATTTCTCTCACGTTGTCGATTTCAGTACTATTCGGCTGGATGAGATATTGGGCTACGAGGAGGAGCCAGTTTCTATTAATGACAAACAGGATCGCCAGTTGAGATCTAAGAGAGTTGTTGTTGTTAAGGTCCAATGGCGGGGCCAGACAGCCGAGGAGGCGACCTGGGAGTCCGAGGAAGACATGCGGGGCAGATATCCACACTTATTCAGCACTCCAGGTACACTTCTATGTCCGTTCGAGGACGAACGTTTGTTTAAAAGGTGGAGATTGTGATAACCCAAACGGTCATCCCGTGTTAACCTAGCAAAATCGGCATTTTGAGGCTCTGAAAGCCTCCGTTAATTCCACTTCGATATGTGTGCGCAACCGGTGTGTAGCCGGGAAGCTTCTATGTAAAAACTTGATGAAAAACTGGAATTCTAATAATTAATTGACTAAAGTTGACTTTGGTCAACATTTTTGGTAAACAAACCCGGACCCGTGATTTGATGATCCCGGAGGATCCATAGGAAAATATGGGACTTGGGTGTATGCCCGGAATCAAATTCCGAGGTCCCAAGATCGAGAAATGAATTTTTAAAGAAAATTGTTTTCTGGAAAAATATAAAGGTTTTTGAAAAGGATAATTAATGTGAAAACTATGTTACCGGGCCCGTATTATGGTTCCGGATCCCGGAGCGTTGAAACCAAATTTAAGAACTTAGAAATTCTTAAGTTTGATCCTACGGGTTTCGAGGGGTGATTTTGAGATTTAGCATTGTTTTTGGGTGTTTCGAAGACTATACCTAGTCCGTTATATGATTTAGGACTTGTTGGTATAATTGCACGGGGGCTCGGGTGGGCCCAGGGGCCTTCCGGACCCCAATCGGGGCCAAAAACCAGCAACTGCAGCTGTTGGTGCACCAGATCTGGTGTGACCGCAGGTGCGGTTGCCCAGATCGCAGGTGCGATACCGCTCCTGCGGTCATGCCATCGCAGGTGCGACCCCCTTAATGACCTGGCCAACCTTCGCAGGTGCGGGCCTACACCCGCAGGCGCGACCTCGCAGGTGCGAGATTTTGCCCGCAGGTGCGGACCCGCTAGTGCGGGCCTTCCGTCGCAGGTGCGGTCCCTGGCCCTCTTGGCCTTTTTCCGTAGGTGCGACCATTTGGCCGCAGGTGCGAGAATCACTGAAGCAGTGATTCATTTAATACGGGATCTCTTCCTCATTTCACCATTTTCTTTTCACTTGGGCGATTTTGAGAGCCTTTCAAGAGGGATTTCATCTAGCAACTAAGAGGTAAGTAATTCTCAATTATATGTTAGTTTATTACATCAAAACTTAGGTAGAATAACACCTAATTAGTGGAATCAAAGGGGTTAGAGTGGAAACCTAGAGTTGATGAACTTAGGGAAATTTCACCACTTTTTCACCATGAAATCTTATGGAATTTATATAAAAATGATCCTTAGGCTATGGGTGAGTGTTTTCTTCAAAAAAATTCGGAATCCGAACATGTGGGACCGGGGGTGTATTTTAGGATTTCTTCAAGAATGATGAATTAGCCTAACTAGTAGTAGAATTTCATACTTTTGAGCGTATGTTGATGTATTTAAATAATATTTGGCTAGTTTCGAGTCCTTGGGCAACGAGTTTGGAGTTTCGGGCGCTTTCTTGACCCGAGAAGTAGGTTCTACGCGAGGTGAGTCTCCTTTCCAACCTTGTAAGAGGGAATTGTCCCCATAGGTAAATGTAAATGATTGAATTGTCCTTATTTGCGGGGGCTAGGTACGCGCAAAGTGACGAGAGTCCGTGCGTAGCTACTACTCTGTTGTGTCGGGTAGAATTTAGGATTTTCATAAGCATGCCTCTATGTACCTTTACATGTGTTCCTGGTTGCTTATTATCCTTGAAATTTACATGAGAATTTCGGAAGCTAGGTGTAGGTTTGAGTACTTGAATCCCTGAATTTAAGACTAATCCACGATAAATTCCTGAATTTCCTGATAGTTTTGTGTATGTCTACGAGCACCTGTGTCGCATGTATAATTCGTGAGCGGGGTAGCCTTATTTTTATGTCAACCGCGTCGCATGATCGATTCGCGAGCGGGGTAATAGATGCATCTATGGTTCGTGTCGCTCGACCCTCGGCAATGCACATTTAAATTTCTGCGTCGCTTCGGTCGTACGCCTCGGCACATTATATGCTATGTGCTTGATTGAGAGTCTTATTATTATTCTTACCAATTCAATTGTTCTGTGGAAAAGAAACTTGTGATTTTTATTAAATATTGTTACTTGGCCGTTGCAGGACGATCGTTATCTTTATATACTGATGATCCATGTCTACTTGCTTTTCCATAAATGTTATTCTCGTCTAGATTCATTAAATAATATTATCGATAACGACCCTTGTGAGTAACACGTCTACCTCTCGTCACTACTTCTTCGAGTTTAGACGAGATACTCATTAGGTACATATTTGTTTATATGTACTCATGCTACCCTTCTGTACTTAATTGTACATGTTCTGAGGCTGTTGCACCTGGTCACTATTCCAGTGTCCATCACTAAGAGATCCATCTGGATTAGACTATACGGTGAGCTGCTCTTCCTGGCGTTCCTCAGCAGCACTGTGAAGTTTCCATTATTGCCGGATATCCTGTCTACCCTTCCAGACAGTTGTACATTTGTCTAGCTTATTTTGTATATTCCACTAGTCGCCTGTGGACTTGTGACACTAGGTCTTGGCACACGTAGTTGATTTGCTAGTATTTTGCTACTCTGTGTATGCTGGCAAATGATTTTGAGTTACTTTAAATCAACTTGCTTCACTTCCTCTCTTTATTTAAAGGACTTCTTAATTTAAAACTGGGCAAGAATTTGAACACCTCTTTAATTTAAGTAACTTTGTTAGCAACTAGTTTTGGCTTGCCTGACTTCGGTGTTGGGCGCCATCACGACCTGGATAGGAATTTGGGTCGTGACATGAAATTGCCTACTATTTTAATTAAATTATTGACCCCCCATTGTGTTTAATCTGCTGGATTTTTAAGGTCACTTGCCTTCTCTTTTAATCACTATGTTATTTAAATCATACTATTACTGAGGATTTCTAACATCCTGCTTCTATATCTAAATTACTGGATCCCCAAACTCATTCATTCTTTTCCGAAAATTATTTTGTCCTCTATTTCCCGTTGCATTACTGAGTTTTCAAAGGCATTCTTTTTTACTAAAACTGTTGAAGCCTACTGTTTTCCAACTCAAAATCCCTGTTTTAAGTCCTGCTTTCGAGACTTGATTGTGTTTGAGACGTGCTATTTACGTGTTTATCTGTGGAGGGATCTGTGAGCCTCGTATCTGCCCTTATGTGTTCCCCATATCTGTAATCCTGTTTGTTTTACATGTCGCTTAGAATTTTATCCTTCTAAACCTAGGGTTTCAGCCTAGTCCCCATCTTGTAGGAATAGTAGTCCTAAATACCCTCCAGCACTTATAGAATGGGATGGGTAATAGCACGCAATAAGCATTCGTGACCAACACACACGTTTTAAATACCTTAACAGGGCGGGAAGGGTAGAATACGGATATGATGACCGGTGCGCTAATACCACGTGTAGCCGCCTCTTCGAGATGTGACATACCGGGTATTGCATTGATGTGATCCGTATTACTTTAAACCTAGGACAGTTCTTTTCAAATGTTTATTCTAATGTTTTTCCAAAACCTTTAAAGATTTTCATACTTGTTTGAAATCCCCTCATATATGAACCTTACTTGTTACTTGTTCACCGTCCAAATTCAAAAAATTTCTTGGCTGGGACCCACAGTTATGGATCTTGAGGGGACCTTCCCCTTGGTATAATTTCAAGCCCTTACCCTATCTCTGGTAATGCAAACTAGTTTACGAGTTATCAGATCTAGGTGCCCTAACGCACCATAAAAATTATTAGGTGGCGACTCTTCCTTAAACCTTTCCTTTAAGGAGTTGTCCAAAATGTAATAAACCCGATCTCTCCGTACCTGACCCGTGCGATAGAAAAAGGGGGCGCGACAGCATGGCGACTCTGCTGGGGAAATTTTCCTTAGGCTTATACCATTACAAGTTGCCTTGTTAATTTGGAATTTTATTCTGTTTAAATGCTTACACCCTTTCCTATCCCCCATTACATGTTATTAATTGTTTAAATCTGCAGGTATTTATTTGTCTAAGCAAAACTTACATATCTTTATGTTTTCTTTGTAACCGCTTTCCATTATAACTATTGTATTTTCTTTCTTTACACTTTCCTCAACGTGAAAATACATGCCTATTTGTTTTAATGCTTATTATTGCGTATCATGCTCCTCATTCATATTCCACTCGTGCCAAATAAAATCCTATAGCAATGCTTACAATGTGTGGTTGCGCTATTCCAATATTATCACCCCCTAAATTCGGAAAGGCGTATTTGTCGTAAAATTAGTCGATCAGCGGTGCAGTCGACGGTTCCGTGACTTCCCCCTTGAGTTGTCCGCTCAAGGGTACCAGTCTAAAACCCCAATAGAAACCTTTCTCTATTGTATGTTGCATGCATCATGGCCAAACCTAGCCAGGCTAATGTGTTGTCCGCACAATAGCCATTAAGATAGCCTTGTCCAAAGTCCATTGGGTTTCCCTGGAACCCAAAAGGACGCCTTCACGTTCTGTGCATTTATTTGGAGAACTTAAATGCTCATGCTAATTAGTGATGTTAAATAGTCAAGTCTGGTGGGGGTAAGGGCCTACCCTGTTTACTTTGCAGAGATGAGGCACGAGGCCCCCAGATTTGGCATGGTCACCAACATCCACCCAAAACATCTGAATTGGTGGGAAGACTTGCACTCAAGCGACAAAACAGCAGTCAGAAAACACCTGGGCAACTTTCCCTCTCTCATGGACATTCAGCCTAATAACATGGTGATAGAGGCTGCCACCTTATTCTGGGACTGTGATCGGTTGGTTTTTCGATTTGGGAATAATGAGATGACACCTTATTACTTTGCTTTTGATGTAATAAGGCCACAGGCCATTAGTGACATTTTATATTTTCGCATTCTTAGAGTCAAGTTGGATTTGTCTATTTTATTATCAATAAAATGAGGCATTTAGTATTTTAAGTTCTCCAAATTAATTTGTCGCTAGGCCTACCTCAGGCTCAAGAGGTTCCCCAACTTAGGATGCGTTTTACATTTTTGCATTACGTGTTTAAATTACCGCACTATTCTTCATAATCCTCACTGACTTCCTTACCTTTTGTTTCGTTTTTCTTTATTTAGTTATTCCCTTCCCCAAAGGTTAGTTCGTGCACTTTGGCATCAACAGCTTATTGCACTAGATCAAAGGGCCCTCCTCCTACTCCTCCTCCCAGTCCTCCCAAAGGAAAAATCAAGGGTAAAACTAAGATGGCAGATGCAAGCAGTACTAGAAAAGACAACAGGGATGAACAGGTTGAGATCACTGATGGTCAGGGTATTCAGGTTATGCACGAGGGTATGTCTCCACTAGAGAAGAAGCTGCTAAAGTTCCAAGAGGAACTTGATCAAGTCAAGAACTTGGCCCACTTATCATTATCCCTTAACGTCCCAGACGTTCACTTCCCAAATGCTATGCACCCCACTTTACCACAAAAGATCCCCAAATAACCCAATCACCCCAAAGATCCAGCTCCACCAGCACAACGCAACACATGTCACTACAACACTCCGCCTCTCCAAGATCAGACGAGAGATCACTTCCAGGCTTACTATAATCCCATTTATGTGGAAACCGTAGCTCATTCCACACCGCATACCAATGAGACCGACGAGAAGGATAATCTCATCAGGAAGCTGGCCGAGGAACTCAAGAAATTGACTAACCGAGTTCAATGCGTCGAAGGAGTTAAAGGGATTGAGGGGTTGAATTATGAAGATTTTTTCATACAGCCCGATGTTGAACTTCTCGAGGGTTACAAACCTCCTAAGTTCGAGATATTCGATGGTACTAGTGATCCAAGAGTCCATCTGAGGACTTACTGCGACAAATTGGTCGGCGTGGGGAAAGATGAAAGGATACGCATGAAACTCTCCATGAGGAGTTTGAAAGGTGATGCACTATCCTGGTACATCAACCAGGATCCAAAGAAATGGACCAATTGGGTGAACATGGATGCGTACTTCATGGATAGGTTCAGATTCAACACGAAGAATGCACAGGATGTGTTCTACATCCAGAACTTGAAGAAGAAACCAACACAGACCTTTCACGAGTATGCTACTCGTTGGAGGTCAGACCTGCCTTGGAAGAGGAATAAATGAAGAAATTCTTTGTACGCGCTCAGGATCCTAAGTATTATGAGCAGCTAATGATGGTCGAGGGGCACAAGTTTCTTGATATCATCAAGATGGGAGAGCGAATCGAGGAAGGTATCAAAAACGGTATGGTTACTAACTTTGAAGCTTTACAGGCTACCAATAAAGCCTTGCAGTCTGGTGGTGTGTCCAAGAAAAGGGATGTAGGAGCCGTTATGGTGGCACATCAAGCCAAGTCCCCTCCCAAATACCAGGTATACCCCGCACCTTCCTTCACGTACCAACCAGCCCCAAGCTACTAAGCACCCTCACTTCAATACCAAACACCCTCACAACCCACATATCAGCCTACCTCACCCCAGATACCCCTAACCAGCTCTTGTCTATAATGCCTACAATTCCCAACCTTCTCACTACCAATCACCACCTAATCGCCAAAACTTCCCAAGACCTTGCCCAAACTTCGATCGTCATCCACCAAAATAGTATACCTCCATAGCTGAACCCATTGGCCAATTATACGAAATGCTCAAAGTCGCCGGTTATGTCACACCCATTCCCATTGTCGCCCCTGAGAACCCTTCCTAGTGGGTCAACCCAAACAAAACATGTGCTTACCACTCCGGCATGAAGGGACACACCATCGAGGAATGTCTTTCCTTGAAGGACAAGATATAAACCCTCATAGATAACAAGATCATTGTAGCCAAGGACCCTGCTCCTAATGTTCGCAATAATCCGCTACTTGACCATAAAGGTGGTGTCCACATGATTGAGGTTGATGATGACTGGGATCCCGAGGGATTAATTGGGCTGATTGCAGAGGGTGATCCGAAGAAGCCTGTCATTACTCTTAATCCAATCGTGGTCCAGATGCAGCCATCTGAGGAAGCTGAGGTAAACATGGACATTCCACTTGATTTTGAATCAAGACCACCCGCCAAAGGAAAGGCCCCAGGGCCGATCGAAGTCGAGTTTGTACGACCGCTCGAAGTTGCAGTCCGGCCATCTATAACATATACTCCGGCAGGGATAAGAATGACCACACCTATTCCAGTGGCAATGTCAACAACGGCACCCTTTTACTCGGACGCCATTCCGTGGGACTATACTACTGAAGCAAGGAGGAAAGGTAAAGGCAAGTCTGAAGAAGCCATCGCTGCACAGGGTATGACGAGAACTGGCAGAGTTTATACCCCTGAACATTTGTCCAATGCTAGCAAGCAGGCCAACAACCGTCTCCCCATCATCGAAACAAGTTCAGACGATCAGTGGAGAAAGATACAAGCCAAGGAATACTCAATCCTCGACCAGTTGAACAAAATGCCAGCTTAGATATTCATCCTCTCCCTGTTACAAAACTCTGAAACTCACAGGAGTGCTTTGCTAAGAGTGCTGAGTGAAGCATACGTATCAGACAATATCACCAGTGGAGAAATGGCCAACATGGTAGGCCAGGTGCTGGAAAGTCACAAGATCACTTTCCATGAAGATGAGTTGCCACCCGAAGGACTAGGGCATAACAGAGCACTACACATCACGGTGTAATGTGAGGATCATTTCATCACAAGGATCCTAATTGATGGGGGTTCCAGCCTCAACATCTGTCCATTGGTCACGCTCAAGAAATTGGGAAAAAGTATACATGAGATAAAGGAAGGAGAGATCAACGTAAAAGGCTTCGATGGTTCGCAGAGGTCCACCATGGGAGAAATCACCTTGTGCTTACAAATGGGACCAACTTGGTTCGACGTATATTTCCAAGTAATAGATGTGCCTGCGTCCTACAACTTGTTTTTGGGACGACCTTAGATCCACGCGGCTGGGGCTGTGGCATCAACCTTACACCAAGCTGTGAAGTTTGAATGGAATCACCAAGAGATAATCATTCATGGCGACGGTAGCAACCACATCTACGGTCACCAGACCTTTTCGGTCATCGATGGAAGGAGGAAGTTGGGTGGAGAAATCTACCACAACGTTGAACGTGTTAACGCCATTGACAAGGACAAGTGGTGGGGCAGTAAGACCGAAAGCATATTGAACTGGCAAGGGTACAAGCCGGGTAAAGGGATCGGTGAGCACCTTCAAGGAATAACAAAGCCAATAACACTCAAGAAACACGGTACCAATTTTGGTCTAGGGTACGAGTACACTTGGGAAGAGTTCAAGGACTGGTCGCCACCATGGCGCGGCCCCTACTACCCATTGAAGCAGCCAATACCCCACATAGAGCAGACTTTCCAGCCAGCTGACATCACATATGGTACAGACAAGGAGGAGGTGCTAGCGGTAATAAGGGATCTATTTCTGGATGATGAGGACATGGACTGCTGTGTCATTCTTAAAGAGGAGGGGGAGGAAGGCCCTTCTATACAAGTCGTGAGAAAGGGATCATATCTCAACAATTGGTCCGTCAGGAAAACCAAAGCCCGTCGAGCCTTGGGGTAGCAAGGCTAACAAAACAAGGATTATTTATCGTTATTTATATAAAGCATTTTACTTTTCGCATTTTAATTTTTTGCAAGAAAGAGCTCCCATGTTTAAACAATTATTTAATTTATCAAAGCATTTCCAGTTTCTTTATAAATCTTATATTTACTTGCTACTGCTTTCCTCCCCATTACTTTATCTTACACAGCATTACTATTACTTATCTTGATGAACCGACGACTGTGACCTACAACGAGGCAACGCAACAAATGGATTCCGAGTCAGACGAGGATGATATACCTGAGGATATTATTAAAGAGGTCGAGAACTTTGAGAATAGACCTAAGTCTAACTTGGACGAGACTGAGGTCGTCAACCTGGGAAACGCAGAGATCGTCAAAGAAACACGCATCAGCATTCATCTGTCGCCGTCAGAAAAGGAGGAATATACGGAATTCTTAAGGGAATATGAGGACATATTCGCCTGGTCATATGATGACATGACTGGCCTCAGCACATCTATTGTGGCCCACAAGCTTCCAACCAATCCAACATGCCCACCAGTGAAGCAAAAGCTCAGGAAGTTCAAACCAGACATGAGTTTGAAAATTAAAGAAGCGGTCACCAAGCAGATCAACGTCGGGGTTCTCCAGGTGGTCGAATATCCTACATGGTTATCCAACATTGTGCTTGTACCAAAGAAAGATGGGAAGGTCAGAGTCTGCGTCGACTACCGGGATCTCAACCGGTCCAGTCCGAAAGATGACTTCCCCTACCAAACATACACATCTTAATTGATAATTGTGCCAAGCACGAGATGCATTCCTTTGTAGATTGTTTTGTTGGTTACCATCAGATTTGGATGGACGAGGAAGATTTTGAGAAAATGGCATTCATTACGCCGTGGGGAGTAAATTGCTACAAGATGATGCCACTCGGTCTGAAGAATGCAGGGGCCACTTACATGAGAGCCATGACTACTATATTCCATGATATGATTCACAAGGAGATCGAGGTATATGTGGACGATGTCATCATCAAATCAAAGAAAGTTGATGATCACATGGAAGATTTGAGAAAGTTCTTCAATAGATTAAGGAAATACAATCTGAAACTTAACCCCGCAAAGTGTGCGTTCAGAGTTCTTGCTGGCAAGCTGCTAGCGTTCATTGTCAGTCGTCGAGGAATAGAGCTAGATCCATCAAAGGTCAAAGCCATCCAAGAACTGCCGCCACTAAGGAACAAGAAGGATGTTATGAGTTTTCTAGGAAGGCTCAATTATATCATTCGGTTCATAGCCCAGTCCACTATCGTTTGTGAATCGATTTTCAAAATGCTAAGAAAGGATGCGGCCACCAAATAGACTGAGGATTGTCAAAAGGCCTTCGACAGAATCAAAGAGTACCTCTCAGCACCACCAGTCTTGGTATTGCCAGAGCCAGGTAGACCTCTATTACTCTACCTTGTTGTGTTAGATGGAGCTTTCGGTTGTGTTCTCGGGCAATATGACAAAATAGGGAGGAAAGAGCAAGCACTTTACTACCTCAGCAAGAAGTTTACTCCGTATGAGGCCCGCTATTCTCTATTAGAGCGCACCTGTTGTGCTTTGACTTGGGTCGCACAGAAGCTGAGGCATTATTTCTGTGCCTACACAACGTACCTCATATCGAGGATGGATCTGCTCAAGTACATCTTTCATAAGCGCATGCCCACTGGCAAGTTAGCTAAATGGCAGATCCTTTTAAGTGAGTTCGACATCATTTACGTAACTCAAAAGGCGGTCAAGGGACAAGCATTAGCCGATCATCTTGCTGAAAATCCTGTGGACGGAGAATACAAACCATTGAAAACATATTTCCCCGATGAAGAAGTGTCATTTGTAGGAGAGGACATTGTAGAATCCTACGACGGTTGGAGGATGTTCTTTGATGGGGCCGCAAACTTCAAGGGAGTGGGTATTGGAGCAGTCTTAATTTCAGAAACTGGTCAGCACTACCCGGTATCCGCCAAACTCAGGTTCCCCTGCACCAACAACATGGTTGAGTATGAGTCCTGCATCCTTGGGCTCAACCTGGCCATCGACATGAATGTTTAGGAATTATTAGTGATTGGTGACTCATACTTATTGTTACACCAAGTCCAAGGAGAATGGGCGACCAAGAATTCCAAGATACTGCCATACCTACATCGTGTGCAGGAATTGAGAAAGAGCTTCACAAAGATTGAATTTCGGCACGTTCCCAGAATCCAGAATGAGTTCGCCGATGCATTGGATACCTCGTCATCTATGATCCAGCATCCAGATAAGAACTTCATTGATCCTATCCCGGTGGGGATTCACAATCAGCCAGCCTACTGCACCCATGTTGAAGAAGAAGCAGATGGAAAGCCTTGGTTTCATGATATTTAGGAGTACTTGGAGGAGGGAGAGTACCCAGAGCTTGCAAACGCTACTCAGAAGCGCACTCTTCAAAGGTTATCAAACAATTTCTTTCACAGCGGAGGAATCCTATATAGTAGGCTCTCGATCTAGGTTTGCTAAGATGTGTCGAGGCAAAGGAAGCAACGAAGTTGTTGGAAGAAATACATGTTGGTACATGCGGTCCTCATATGAACGGGTTTGTTCTAGCAAAAAAGATACTTCGGGCTTGTTATTTCTGGATGACCATAAAAACAGATTGCATCCAGTATATCCGCAAATGCCATCGATGTCAGATACATGGGGATATGATAAGGGTACCTCCCAGTGAGCTTAATGCAACAAGTTCACCCTGGTCGTTCGCCGCTTGGGGCATGGATGTTATTGGACCAATCGAGCCTACAGCCTCCAATGGACACAGGTTCATTCTGGTTTCCATTGACTATTTCACAAAATGGGTCGAAGCAGCATCCTAAAAAGCAGTTACTAAGAAAGTGGTAGCCGAATTTGTCCGCGACCGCATTGTTTGTCGGTTTGGAGTTCCAAAGTCAATCATCACCGATAATGGTTCCAATCTCAAAAGTGACTTGATGAAAGCCATGTGTGAAACCTTCAATATCAAACACAAGAATTCTACAGCATACAGACCTCAAATGAATGGAGTCGTTGAGGCTGCCAACAAGAACATCAAGAAGATACTGAGAAAAATGATAGAAAAGCAGAAGCGATGGTATGAGAAATTATCATTTGCTCTGTTGGGGTATCACACCACGGTTCGCACATCAACATGGGAAACTCCTTACATATTGGTATACGGTACAGAAGCCGTCATTCCTGCTGAAGTTGAGATCCCATCTTTGAGAATCATACAAGAAGCTAAGCTCAGCGACACAGAATGGGTAAGAAGTCTCTATGAGCAATGGCCCTCATAGACGGAAAAAGAATGAACGCGGTTTGTCATGGTCAGCTATATCAGAATAGAATGACCAGAGCCTTCAACAAGAAAGTCAAACCAAGACGATTCACACCGGGGCAGCTAGTGTTAAAGAAAATCATTCCTCATCAAGACGAAGCAAAAGGGAAATTCTCTCCCAATTGGCAAGGCTCGTACATGGTTCAACAAGTACTAATAGGAGAAGCATTCATACTGGCACAAATGGATGGAGAAATTTGGCCTAAACCAATCAACTCAGATGCAGTCAAGCGCTACTATGTGTAATTGTTATGTTTCTATCAATGTTGTAAATTGAACTACGCCTGACCTGATTCCCGTTTAAGAGGGAATACGTAGGCAGCCCTATGGGTTCGGTCACATTTTGATAAAAGTTTCATTTTTCCCACGAATGGAAACTGGGGCAGAATGTTGAGGAGGGACCTCAAAATTCCGAAGCAAGTTCAGTCGGTCGCCGCACAAGCAATAACCAGAATTATTCATCCATCAAACTGAGGTAGAATTTTGAGGAGGACCTTCAAATTTCCGTAGCAAGAGAGGTTGCAATGTCTTGAACCGCGTCGTGGTCGTCGGTTCATCCAAAGAAAATCATTTTTCAATTATATGTTATATCATATTTTTATAAAATGATGCATATTTATTTCTCAAAAACAGCTTGTTTTAGCAACGCTTCCCCTGTGGTACAAACAAATTTATAATTATCAAGCAGATAGGCCGAGCCGAGCCAGCGGGGATACGAACTAACCCTCCCCTTTACAGAACTCACGATTTTTCTTTGGATGCAGGCACAAATATGGCGAAATCCCAAAACATCCTATTATCCCGCAAGACGCATACTTCTCAAGGATACGCTCTCGAACTCATCGAACATGCCCACGCTTACTATTATCGCAAACAACGCTTCATTCACAACAATCATATCGCCAAAATTTATCATCAGCTAAGGACTCTTACTGTCATTTTATGTTTCTCGCATTGCATAAGGCTACCATTCTGCCTTCCAAGGTTCCACGCTACCTCCCTCTGCATTTATTTCCTGCACTGCATAAGGCTACCATTCTGCCTTCCAGGACTAAGCACTGTCTCCCTGCATTTTCTCGCATTGCATAAGGCTACTATTCTGCCTTCCTGAGGTTAAGCTCTACCTCCCCTACATTTGCATATTTGCATAAGGCTACTATTCTACCTTCCGAGGTTAAGCTCTACCTCCCCTGCATTCGCATCTTTGCATAAGGCTACTATTCTGCCTTCCTGAGGTTAAGCTCTACCTCCCCTACATTTGCATATTTGCATAAGGCTACTATTCTACCTTCCGAGGTTAAGCTCTACCTCCCCTGCATTCGCATCTTTGCATAAGGCTACTATTCTGCCTTCCGATACTAAGCATTGTCTCCCTGCATTTTCTCGCATTTCATAAGGCTACTATTCTGCCTTCCGCGGTTAAGCTTTACCTCCCTCTGCATTTATTTTCTGCACTGCATAAGGCTACCATTCTGCCTTCCGAGACTAAGCATTGTCTCCCTGCATTTTCTCGTTGCATAAGGCTATTATTTTGCCTTCCGAGGTTAAGCGCTACCTCCCCAGCATTTATTTCCTGCATTGCATAAGGCTATCATACGGCCTTCCGAGGTTCCACGCTACCTCTCTCCGTATTTTATTTCATTACGCAAAGCTCCTTTCTACCTTTTCAAAGCAATCACCTTTCGTTACGTTATTTATTTACGCTTTCTTTCGGGCTAAGATCTGCCCCTCTTTCTTTTCGCAAATCGCAAGACTAAGCTTTGTCTTGTCAGCATCATACTATTGCATTCTTCATGGGCTGAAATATCGCCAACTTGTCCAAAGGCGTCATCGTTCAGAGGCACCATCTTCATGGCCCGAGAACATCATTGCATGGCCTAAGGATCTCTTTTATTCAACCTGCATATCATTATTCAAAGGCATCATGGTTTGGAGGCACCATCCTCATGGCCCGAGAACAACATTTCATAGCCTGCGAATCCCGCACCAAGCGATTCATGGGCCAGGATATCATGGTCTAAGGACATCATCCTAATTGTCCGAAGACAACATTCATAGTCCAATAGGGAACTTGCATCATGTTATATTATGCACAATATACGTTTGTTCTCTATTTGCAGGTAACCCGGTCGGAACAGCCAACCAGCCAGGAGCAGACTGCTCCAGTTCTCCGACATCACCCCGTAAAACCTTCCTACTTTTACCCTATCTCGCACCTTGCGTCCGTTCTTGTGAAACATCACGGCATATTTTGCCGATGATTCCAGAACTACATACGGCCTGATTCCTGTAAAACCAGAGATATGTAGGCAACTCAGAAACCAGGGTGCGGCCAAATCCTATCCCACAGTTTCATCTCGGTCAAAATTGGCCATCATATCTTTACCTGACAACTCTTTCATCCTTTCTGGGTAAAGAGAAGCAGTTGTTGATACCCAATTTTTCCTCAAATTATTTTTCAAACTTGCATATAAGCTCTCAAAATTACTCTTTGCAATAATGAGCATTTTTTCTATTTTTCCATACTTTTATTTAATTTATTTACCTGTCTATTAAACATTTCATATTTAAAATAATTCATAAATTATGCTCTAAATAATTTAAAAATACTTCCTAGCTCAGTATATCATTTGTAATTATTTTCTATTTATTAAAATCTAATTATTTCATAAATTGGCCAATTGGGTCTTATTTAATTGCAATTACAACCATTTTCTAATTATGGCCTAATTAGACATTTTATTATTTTAATTCGAAATTTATGTATTTTTTTTACACTTAATATTAGCCAATTACGGTAATCTTACTTATTTCTAGCTTAATTTCATTTTATATAATTATTGGCTATTTTAATTAATTAATTATCTATTTTATTGGGTATTTCACATCTAGCCTATTTTTGTTTAAATACTAGCCACATTTAAACCTCTAAAATACCCAACCCAATTAACCCATCCCAGTCTTCAATCCATACCCGACCCAATCCTTGCTTCAATCTGAACCGTTGATTAATTCGAATCAACAACTCAGATTGAAGCTTACCATAATTAACTCTAACTCCCTCCCCCTCCCGTTCTTCCATTTCGAGACTATCACTCTCTCTCTCATCTGTCTCTTCTTCTCCCCCTTCTCTCTAGAACCTCCTGGTTCTTCATCTTCTCCGATGGCCTTCTCCGGCCACCTCCAGTCTCACCCCTTTCGACTACCAGCCGCCATGACGCCTCTTTCTCCGGTCTACTTCATCTCTGAGACCTTCAGTGGTCTTTACCATGCCCAACAACTATTGGGGATCCTGCTTGGGTGGTTTTCCTGCCTCCTCCGGTGGGGTTTTGACGCGATCATGCCATAACTACCACTATCCCTGAGTTTCACGGCAGGTTCTTCTACTTTCTCCGATATCTCTAAAACCCTAACCTTTTGAACCTTTTGATTTTATTAGATATACACTGAATATGGGTTTATTACTAGTATTATTACACTCTTTCTCAAAGGTTTTCCGTTTTTAAACAAGTTCTACTTAGGGTTTCTAAAGTCTTTTCTTCAAACAATTTTCTCAAAGTTCCAGTGACTTTTCTCGCATGCTTAAGTGTTTACCACTTTGAATCATGGATTGTTATGTTAAAACTTTAGTTTTAACACTTCTTTAAATCTTTAATATGTCTTCTCTTTGATTTGTACGTGTGTCTATTTTCCCATGAATGATTCCTGTTTCTTTGTGATTGCTGCTTCGATGTGCTACTGAGTCTTTGATTTTGGCCGTTTATTATACTTGAATCAGTATTATCTTGAATCCCTGAATGATTGTGAGTAGTACTGTATTGATTTCTATATGTTGATGTATGATACATCCCTTAATTAGTATCAATTTCGAATCCCTGATTTTTTGTGTGGATACTTGTACTGTTTTCCGACTACTTCCTTTGATTTACAACTTCAAATTATTTTTATTACCTTATTATGTGATCGACTACTCTATTAATTGACTGTTACTGTTGTTTCTTTAATTAAACCCCCAAGTACCTAGCCCTGATTACTTACGATATACTTAAGGTATTTGAATGATTTTCTTATGTGAATTGTTTCCTTTTTCGCCACTTTTCCCTTTGTCTTTTAAATGTCTCCCTTAATTAAGGGAAGATTTGTCTTGACTCTTACTAATTCCTAGTTCTTACCATTACTGAACTAGATTGATCATTCCCTTATTAATCGTGTATTGATTCTTCTTGCCTTATATATCACTGATTCTTACCGTTTGAATCAAATCCCTTGGATTAAGGGAGTACCTGCCTTAATTTCCTGATTTAATTGATTTTGAGTTCTTTAATTACTACTTGACTTGATTTGTTTACCTTATTCACTACTTGGCTTTCAACTATATATACTCTGCCTTCACTCTTAACTAAGGACACGAACACTAACACTGATAGCACACACACACACTTAGTAGCCCTTGCTGCTCTTTTGCTTCTGCACATTACTAATATGTTGCTCCTTTGTTCTGCATACTACTGTTGTTGTTCTATCTCTTTGCACCTTGCTATTCTATAACAATCAACCGGTATGTCTCTAAGTTAATATTATAAGTGTCTCTACACAATATGCGTCAATTCTTGTTTATATACCTTATGTTCCTTTGGTGTTTTATCTTGTGGTTCTACTGCCTACCATGTAATTAGCACGATTCTATAATGTCCTTTCTCTGTTGTTAGTCTAATAAGTACTCTGCTTTCCTCATGCGATTCTCTATAATTGTTTGAATCTAGTATAATTAGCATACCCCTGCTATTCCTATCAATCTAATATGTCCCATATCCCTCCTGTATGACTCTATGTGAGACTTATGTCACTAGTATGATTATTTGTCTACGTTCTTATCTCAACATGACTACTGTTACATGCTCTCATCCCCTATCTAGCCTCTCATGCTGCAACTTGTATCCTTCTATCTGATTACTAAATGCTATATATAGTTCTGATCCTGTCAATCTATGACTGCCTTGTGACAACTATGTGGTAGCTATGTGAATGTGTAACTTTATTCTATTGTTAACATGTGAATTACTTGTCCCCAACGCCCTTTCCCCTGTTGAGTTTGAACCCTGCACCTTTGCTGGGTTGTGATTGTCCTGTTTTATTTCTCTTTGGCAAACTATTTTCCTTTTAAAACTCTTTCATTGTTCTTTGAAGTCATTTTTCTTTCCAAAACTGCTGTTTTAGAACTCTTTCAAAGTCAACACTCTTTTAAACTATATGCACTTCCCACTCCTCCTAGAAAACTTAGGTTCTACCCCCTCAGTGTAAGCATTGCTTAGAGAACCCATGAGTTCCCTCTAAACTTTGACGCACTAAGGTTGGTAATTCTACACTGCACTTGTTCATCTTTGGCAATTATGGGTGCTGGTATTCGCCATGGACCCATGAGGGCCCTAGGGAGATTTGTCGCACCCAGACCATGTGAGGCTGTGAAACTCGAAAGGAGTGAGGTTGGAAGAAATGGGCCTGATTGAAGGCTCTCTATAGAAGTAGCTTCTTATTTTTCCTTTCATTAATGTAATTTATTATTCAAGTTAGTAATAACTTGTAAACGAATATTGGGGCTGGATAGTGAATGAGGGAGGGGATTATGCATGTTAGTATAGTAATGGGTAGAAACCATGACCATAGAATTTATTTCCCTATGTGTGAAATAGACATCATGTTTAGGACATGCATTTCATCCATTAGAAATCTTGTTTAGGTTCTTCATTTCAGCATGTCTATTATAGTCATATCGTTTATCAGCCTCGCTCACAGTTAATAATCACAACCAGTAATAAAACTGTTATAATGTACTTCTGTTGCATTTTCATAAGCATGACATTTAGAAACCATGTCTTTTAGGTATTCCCATATGCATTAGATACCATGTTCCTTAGGATTTTGCTTTCAGCATGTCTGTTTTCAATTATACTTTGTTGAACGTCTAGTTAACATGTACCTAATCTAATAATCTCGCCAAAAAGGGATTAATTGGTTTGAAACGTTTTTTCTACAAATGTATCATCATTTATCTCTCTTAAAATCAGAACAAAAATATGCATGTTCACCCTTTAAAATAAATAGGCAATGTATACGCACGCCTAGGCAAACTTTAGGCCTAATACGTGCTAAAACCAAAATCAATTGTGTTACACTTGGCTGGTATTAGAATTAATTAGTTTTCTTTGAAATCTTTAAAACTTTGCTGCTTCACTCTTGTTTTTTATCCCTATCTGAAGTTCACCCTATTTTGCTCTAAAACTCCTACTCTATTTTTCAAAAAACCCTGATTCTTGAAATCATGTGTTCCTTTACTCTCTACTGAACTTTATTAGACTCTTGCTCTATTAGTTTTCAAACTACTGGTTTTCAGAGTCAGTTTACCTTCTGAAATCACTCTGTCTTTTACAATTCCCGCTTCATTTTCCACTTTATTGTGTTTCTGAAATAGCCTACTATTTTCATTAAATTACTGACCCCCCATTGTATTTAAACTGTTGGATTTTTAAGGTCACTTGCCTTCTCTTTTAATCACTATGTTATTTAAATCATATTATTACTGAGGATTTCTAACATTCTGCTTCTATATCTAAATTACTGGATCTCCGAACTCATTCATTCTTTTCCGAAAATTATTTTATCATCTAATTCCCGTTGCATTATTGAGTTTTCAAAGGCATTCATTTTTACCAAAACTGCTGAAGCCTACTATTTTCCAACTCAAAATCCCTGTTTTAAATCCTGCTTTCGAGACTTGATTGTGCTTGAGACGTGCTATTTACGTATTTATCTGTGGAGGGATCTGTGAGCCCCGTATCTGCCCTTATGTGTTCCCCATATCTGTAATCCTATTTGTTTTACATGTCGCTTAGAATTTTATCCTTTTAAACCTAGGGTTTCAGCCTAGTCCCCACCTTGTAGGAATAGTAGTCCTAAATACCCTCCAGGACTTATAGAATGGGACGGTTAATAGCACGCAATAATCATTCGTGACCAACACACACGTTTTAAATACCTTAACTGGGCGGTAAGGGTAGAATATGGATATGATGACCATTGCGCTAATACCACGTGTAGCCGCCTCTTCGAAGTGTGACATACCGGGTATTTCATTGATGTGATCCGTATTACTTTAAACCTAGGACAGTTCTTTTCAAATGTTTTTCCAAAACCTTTAAAGATTTTCATACTTGTTTGAAATCCCCTCTTATATGAACCTTACTTGCTACTTGTTCACCGTCCAAATTCACAAAATTTCTTAGCTGGGACCCACAGTTGTGGATCTTGAGAGGTGCCTAACACCTTCCCTTGGGATAATTTCAACCCCTTACCTTATCTCTAATAATGCAAACTAGTTTATGAGTTATCAGTTCTAGGTGCCCTAACGCACCATAAAAATCGTTAGGTGGTGACTCTTCCTTAAACCTTTCCTTTTAGGAGTTGTCCAAAATGTCATAAACCCGATCTCTCCGTACCTGACCCGTGCGATAGAAAAAGGGGGCGCGACAATAGTTGTCCTCAAATTGGATAGCAGGCTGTCCAAGTATGCGACCACTATACCTCATCTGCGATCGCATAGTGGACCGCAGATCTGCGCAATTCTGGAAAATTTTATCTTTTAGGTCCTGGGGTACTTTTCAATCCTAAAGGTCTGAAGTTATAACAACATAGGGATCTAACCGACATCCTTTTTAGTTAAGAAATTTTACGGGTCCGTACAATCAGACCCACATAATTCCACGTAATCAACTTCCCAAGATATTTAGATAACAAATGAGTGGTATTCTAACCAACTATTACTTGACAAAACTACAATAACTAAGAGCTAACTAAGAACGGGTTGTAAACAATAATTGGAATGATCAAAGGTTATGATTTCCCCTATTGTTGGAATCCCTTCCGCTATGTTTCGTATAAATTTGCCTAATCTTCTCTATCGTTCATGAGCACTCTGACTGTTGTAAATCTCTCTCGAGTAATTACGGCAATATACTAGACATATTTTCCCGAGTTACGCTAGCTAGCTTTAATTCCAGCTCACTTTGATCGCACCCAAGGTTTCGTTATCCCTAATCCCACCTTTAAACCCTTCATTATTGATCCCTCATATACGTCGGGAGTGATGTTGTTAAACAACTACCTAAATATGCACTCTCTCTCGAGTAATACATACTAAATAGGCACAGCTAATTGAGGTTCATTCAATTAACTACAACAAGCATGTAGTTGAACAAATAGAGATTAAACTTTGGCAAATCTATATTAACATAGCAAGAATTTCATCTTTCAATAGGTTCCATCATAACCCTAGATTATATGTTTAGGTACTCATACTAAAACAATATAAAGCAATAAGATGGTTCATGGTTCACAATTAATGATAAAAAGAAAAGAATAAAAAACTCTAATGATGACTTGATCTCCTCTCACTTGTTCTTGCCTCCAATTGAGTCTAAAACAAACTTGAAACTGACTTTGGGCGAGTTTTTGGGTTTAAATAGGGTTAGGTGTGATGACCCAAAAGGTCATCCTAAGTAATTCCAGCTAAATCTGTGTTTCGAGGCCTCGAAAGCCTCCATTAATCTTACCTCGATATGTGTGCGCAGCCCGGGGCAGGTAGCCGGGAAACTTCCATGTGAAAATTTGATTAAAATGGGATTTTTGAATTGAATAATTGAATAAAGTTGACTTTGGTCAAAAGTTTTGGTAAACGGATCCAGACCCGTGATGTGACGGTCCCAGAGGGTCCGTAGGAAAATATGGGACCTGGGCGTATGCCCGGAATCGAACTCCGAGGTCCCAAGCCCGAGAAATGAATTTTTAAAGAAAATTGTTTTCTGAAAATAATAAAGGCTTTTGAAAATGAATAATTATGTGAAAACCGTGTTACCGGGCCCGTATTGCGGTTCCGGAGCCTGGAACAGGTTTGTTATATGTTATTTGTCCTATCTGTGGAATTTGGTGTAAAACGGGCTTGATTTGGTTGGTTTCGGATCCAAATGAGGAAAAAATGGAGTTAATGAACTTGTGGGGTTTCTAAAGAATTTGAAACTTGGCTTGAGAGGTGAGTTTATGTTCCCGAGGTCCGAATGAAATTCCGAGACCGGGAATAGTTATGTTGTGTCATTACTTACNTTAAGTTTGATCAATTTGGTTTTGGAGTTTAATTCCCTGTTTTTGATGTATTTTGGTGGTTTAATTATTTGCACAAGTCCGTAGGATGTTTATGAGGTTGTGTGTGTAATTGGTTTTGAGCCCCGAGGGCTCGGGTGAGTTTCAGGAGGCATCGGAGTGCAAAAAGTAGGAAATAATCTGGTGTTCCTCCAGTTTTCTGGTGTCTGATACCTCCTTCAGTGCGATCGCAGATTCCTCCCTGAGATCGCATAGCATTGGCATGTAATGGGGTCTGATGCACTATGCGATACTTGCTTCTCCGCGATCGCATAGTGTAATAGGTAGGAAGGGGGCTGGGGGGTTAGTTGTTC
>ML298570.1:45234-95212 GCA_005239495.1 Nicotiana undulata | reverse complement strand
ATATATATATATATATATATATATGCTACGGCGTGTAGCCCGATCCATATATAATGTATATTGCTGCGGCGTGCAGCCCGATCCATAACTATCCTCGCATATTCGTCTCTCGGTCTCACTCAGTCATCCTCACTAGCCACTCGGGAAACTCATCTAAACTCACGGGACTAAGCCCCAAAATACCTCTCAGAGTATCAAAATAGTGTAATAACAGTGAAAATAACAACAAGTAGAAAAACATGACTGAGTTCGCAAATGTTCTTATCAGGATAGTGTGAGAATAGTGTAAAAGTACTTCTGAAAGTCTAAATAGTTCGTCTCAAGGCCCCAAACATGGCTTACAGCCCATAAACAAGTAATAAGTTCTAAAATACAGGATATCGTAAGGTTTCAAATTGAATACGCGGATTATTAGTTGCTACGGGACGACCAAGTCACAATCCCTATAGGTGCACGCCCACACGCTCGTCACCTAGCATGTGTGTCACCTCATTTACCAAAACAATGTAAAATACCGGGGTTTCATACCCTCAGGTTTAGAGTTACAATCGTTACTTACCTCAAAACAGTTCAAAATCTACTCCGCAATACTCTTGCCACTCGAGTCGGCTCCCAAATGCTCCGAGTCTATCAAATTCAGATTTACAACATCAAAATATGCTAGGGAAACAAAACTCAATCGATAACTATCAAAATTAGACACAATTCCCGAAATTGGCCAAACCCGACTCTCGGGATCAGGTCTTGGAACTTGATAAAATTTATACCAAATGATCCTCTTCCTCCCCCGAGTCTGTACATACCAAGAACACTGAAATCGGAGCCCAAATGACCTCTCAAATTCCCCTTCTTAGGTCTCTTAATATCAATCCCTAATTACCCATTTTTGCACTGATTTTCCACAAATTTTCACCACCAAACAGTCCTTTAATTACATATAAACGAGTTTAGAGTCCAAAAACCTTACCTCAATGAAGAACTATCGATTTCCCTCTTCAAAAACCATCCAAAAGCTTTAAACCCGTATGAGAATGGTTAAAAAAAGACCAAAATTTCTAAGTCCAACTTATATACTTTCTGCCTAGGCATCTCGCACCTGCAGTCCATAATCTCGCACATGCGGACCGCTTCTGTTGTCAATATACCGCACCTGCGGTTTTTCATTAAACGGGCAAAGTCCGCACCTTCGACTCCAGTTCCGCACCTACGACTTCGCATGTGCGGTCCAACGTCCCTCCTGCGACTTTCACTGAGCTTACCAAAATCCACACCTGCAGAGTCTTGTCCGCTTCTGCGGGCCCGCACCTGCGGCTCCCCATCCGCAAGTGCGATCACACCAGCAGCTGTTATGCTGCAATTTTGCAAGTTCAAACCCCCGTAGCCATCCGATATTAATCCCGAGCCCCTAGGGTCCCCAACCAAAAATACCAACAAGCCCTAAATGATCATCCGGACTAAGTCGCATCCTCGGAACACCCAAAATAACATCAAAACACTAAATTCACCCCAAATTCAAGCCTATGAACTTTGAAACTTCTAAATTTCCCCAATGATGCCAAAATCATCCAAAACACATCCGATTGACCTGAAATTTTGCACACACCTCCAAAATGACATTACGAACCTGTTCTAACTTCCGGAATTCCATTCCGACCCTGATAGCCTATTTTCCACTGCCGACCGGAAATCACCAAAAACTAGCTTTCGCCAATTCAAGCCTAATTCTCCATCGGACCTCCAAACTGCATTCCGAACACACTACTAAGTCCCAAATCACCTAACGAAGCTACCCGAGCCATAAAATCCGCATTCCGAGATCGTTTACCAAGAAGTCAAGTCCCAGTTGACTTTTCCAACTATAAGGCTACCTTAAGAGACTAAGTGTCCCTATTCTCACTACGACCATTCCAAACCCGAACCATCCGAATCCGACACATCATAAACAGTATAAAAAATGCATGGCAAAGCAAAAATAGGAATAATTGTGCAAATTCTACAGAACGCTCGGTCGGGTTGTTACATTCTCCCCCTCTTAAACAAACGTTCGTCCTCGAACGGGTCTAAAAACATAACTGGAGTCTCAAACAGGTGAGGATACCTTCTCCGCATCTCCCGCTCAGTCTCCCAAGTAGCCTTCTCCACTGGCTGCCCTCTCCACTGCACCTTCACTGAAGTTATATCCTTAGATCTCAACTTTCTGACCTGACGACCCAAAATAGCCAGCGGCTCTACCTAATATGACATATCACCCTCGAGGTGAACTGTGCTGAAGTCTAAAACATGAGATGGGTCACCAATATACTTCCGGAGCATCGACACATGGAATACCGGATGAACACTCGATAAGCTGGGTGGCAAGGCAAGTCTGTAAGCCACCTCTCCAATCCTCTGAAGCACCTCAAAAGGCCCAATGAACTGGGCCTTCTTCCCGAACCTCATAACACCCTTCATGGGTGACATCTTCAGCAGTACCTTCTCTCCCTCCATGAAAGACACATCCCGGACCTTCCGGTCTGCATAACTCTTCTGCCTAGACTGCGCTGTGCGAAGTCACTCCTAAATCAACTTTACCTTATCCAACGCATCTTGAACAAGTCTATGCCCAATAGCCTCGCCTCGCCGGGATCAAACCAACCAATCGGAGATCTACACCTCCTACCATATAAAGCCTCATACGGAGCCATCTGAATACTGGACTGGTAACTATTATTATAAGCAAACTCCGCGAGTGGCAGAAACTGGTCCCATGAACCCCCAAAATAAATCACACAGGCACGTAGCATGTCCTCCAAAATCTGAATAGTGCACTCCGACTGCCCGTCGGTCTGAGGATGAAATGTTGTGCTCAACTCAACCTGAGTACCCAGACCTCTCTGCATGGCTCTCCAAAACTGAGATGTGAACTGAGTACCTCTGTCAGAAATGATAGAAACTGGAACCCCATGCAATCGGACAATCTCCCTGATGTAGATCTCAGCTAATCGCTCTGAAGAATAAGTAGTACCAACAGGAATGAAGTGCGCGAACTTGGTCAGCCGATCCACAATGACCCAAATAGCATCAAATCTCCTCGAAGTTCATGGGAGCCCAACTACAAAGTCCATGGTGATCCGCTCCCACTTCCACTCCAGAATATCTAACCTCTGAAGTAATCCATCTGGCCTCTGGTGCTCATACTTAACCTGCTAGCAGTTGAGACACCGAGCCACAAACTCAACAATATCCTTCTTCATCCGCCTCCACCAATATAGTTGTCTCAGATCCTGATACATCTCCGCGGCACCCGAATGGATGGAATACCGCGAGCTATGAGTCTCTGCTAATATCAACTCTCGAAGCCCATCCACATTGGGCACGCAAATACGGACTTGCATCATCATAACCCCGCCATCACCAATAGTCAAATCCATGGCATCACCTCGACGGACCCTATCCTGAAGAACTAGCAAGTGCCGGTCATCATACTAGCGTGCTCTAATATGATCATAAAGAGAAGACTTGGAGGCTACATAATAAAATACCCGCGGAGGCTCTGACAAATCCAATCTCACCAACTAACCTGCTAAAGCCTGAACATCAAGTGCTAAAGGTCGCTCTGCTGCTGAAAGGTAGGCTAGACTCCCCAAACTCTCTGCTTTGCGACTCAGGGCATCAACCACTACATTGGCCTTCCCAGATGATATAATATAGTGAGGTCATAATCCTTGAGAAGCTCCAACCATCTCCTCTAACACAAATTCAAGTCCTTCTGCTTCAGCAGATACTGCAAACTACAATGATCGATGAAAATCTCACATTGTACTCCATACAAATAATGGCGCCAAATCTTCAAGGCATGAACAATGGCAGCTAACTCAAGATCGTGCATTGGATAATTCTTCTCGTGCACCTTTAACTTTCTAGACGCGTAGGCAATTACTCTACCGTCATGCATCAATACTGCTCCCAAGCCCACTATAGAAGCATCAAAGTAGACTGTATAAGAACCCGAACTAGTAGGCAAAACCAATACCGGAGTTGTGGTCAATGCTAATTTGAGCTTCTGAAATCTCTCCTCACACTCATCGGACCATCTGAATGGAGCACCCTTTTGGGTCAATCTGGTCAAGGGTGAAGCAATAGATGAAAACCCCTCCACAAAGCAACGGTAATATCCCGCAAAACCAAGGAAACTCCTAATCTCTGTAGCTGAGGATGGTCTGGGCCAACTCTGCACTGCCTCAATCTTCTTCGGATCAACCTGAATACCCTCACTGAACACCACGTGCCCCAAGAAAGCTACTGAGCCAAGCCAAAACTCACACTTGGAGAACTTTGCATAAATCTTCTCCTCTCTCAACCTCTGCAACACAACCCTCAAATGCTGAGCATGCTCTTCCTGGCTACGAGAATATACCAGGATATCATCAATGAACACTATGACAAAGGAATCCAGATACGGCTGAAACACACTGTTCATCAAATGCATGAACGTGGTTGGGGCATTGGTCAACACAAATGACATAACAAGAAACTCATAATGACCATACCTGGTCCTGAAAGCAGTCTTCGGGATGTCAGAGTCCCGAATCTTCAGCTGATGATACCCGGATCTCAAATCAATCTTAGAGAACACTCTATCCCCCTGAAGCTGGTCAAAAAAATCATCAATACGAGGCAAAGGATATCAATTATTCCCCGTAACCTTGCTTAGTTGCCGATAGTCAATACACATGTACATAGAACCATCCTTCTTCTTCACAAACAACATTGGTGCACCCCAAGGTGACACACTAGGCCGAATGAACCCCTTATCTAGGAGTTCCTGAAGTTGTTCTTTCAATTCCTTCAACTCTGCTAGTGCCATACGGTAAGGTGGAGTGGAAATAGGCTGAGTGCCTGGCACCAGATCAATACCAAAATCGATGTCCCTGTCAGGTGGCATGCCTGGCAGGTCTGCAGGGAACACGTCCGAAAAATCACTGACCACAGAAACAAAATCAAAAGCAGGAGTCTCACCACTAACATCCCTCACAAAATCCAGATAAGATAAACATCTCTTCTCAACCATACGCTGAGCATGCAAGTAAGATATCACCCTGCTAGGCACATACTGAGAAGAACCTCTCCACTCAACTCTCGGAACTCCAGGAATAGCCAAGGCCACGTTTTTAGCGTGACAATCAAGATAGCTAGACAAGGAGATAACCAATCCATGCCGAGTATCACATCAAAATCAACCATGCTAAGTAACAATAGATCTACTCAGGTCTCCAGATCCCCAATAGATACCACACACGACCGATACACACAGTCCACAATAATAGTATCACCCACCAGAGTCGACACATGAACAGACATAAATAAAGACTCACGGGGCATATCCAAAAAGTGGGAAAAATATGGCGAAATGTACGAGTATGTGGAACCAGGGTCAAATAAAGTCAAAGAATCTCTGTGACAGACTGAGATAATACCTGTGATCACTGCATCTGAGGCCATAGCATCAGGCCTAGCTGGAAGTGCATAGATACGCGGCTGACCTCCGCCTGCTCGACCTCCCCCTCTAGGGCGGCCTCTAGCTGACTGACCACCACCCCTGGCTGCCTGAGTGGGTGGTAAAGTGACTGGAGCTAATGTCTAAGGCTGGCTCCTAGACTGAGATGAACCTCTAATAAAATGAGGGCACTGCCTCCTCATATGACCGAACTCTCCACATTGATAGCAACTCCCCGGTGTAGGAGACGGGGACTGAAGGGAACCCCTGGAACCAGAATAACCACTCGAAGAACCCTGCATAGAGGAACCCTGGATAGACGATGCCAAAGATGAACTCTAAGCTGGGAGGGCACTGAATGATGAGCGGTCTGGATGAGAACCGCGGGGACCCTACCCCGATGATGCGCCGCTATAAGCTGGGCGAACTGGTTGAGGAGGTCTAAATGGGCGACCTCTACTGTGCTGGAACTGCCCTCTAAAAGGGGCACCACTGAAACTACCAGAACCACGAGGCCTCTTGGCCTCCCTCTCCTCTCGCTCCTGGAAGTGAACAGACTCAATATCTCGAGCAATATCAACAATCTTCTCGAAGGTAGTACCAGATACTCTCTCCCTAGTCATCAAAATGCGGAGCTGGTAAGTGAGGCCATCCAAAAACTCTTGATCCTCTTCCTATTAGTAGGGACTAACTCAGTAGCATGACAAGCCAACTCAAAAAACCGCATCCCATACTTTGTAACTGATAGCTCTCCCTGACGCAGCTGCTCAAACTGCCTACGCTGATCCTTCCTGTAGGACTGAGGAACATACTTCTCCAAAAAGATAGTGGAGAACTGCTACCGGGTGAGGGGTGCTGAACCAATAGGCCAATGCCTCTCAAACTACTCCCACCAAGTGAAAGCAACACCAGAAAACTGAAATGTAGCAAATAAGACCCCATTGGTCTCCAGAATCCCAATGGTACGAAGTATCCTCTGCCACTTATCCAGAAAACCCTGGGCATCATCGCCCTCTGCGTCGCTGAAAGTCCGAGGCTGAGGTCTACTAAAACTCCTCTAGCATAGCTGGAACCACATAGTCCTGAACTGGAGTAACCAGCTGGGCTGGGACTGCCCCCGGTGTCTGAAGGCCATGTACAACCTACTCAGGTGTTCGGGCAGCTAGAGTCTGAGTGCCTCCCCTGGCCTGAGATGTAGTGGCAGTAGTAGACACAGAAACTGCCTGAGCCAAGCTAGTACATACTGTCAAGATCTGAGCCAAGGTCTCCTAAAGACCCGGAATGACAATGGGCACTGCCGGTGCCTGAGCCTGACCCGTTGGAATACCCGCAGCGATAACTTGATCCTGAATAGTAGGGGGATCAACTAGTACTTCCCCGGATACTGCGCGGGTTGGTCCCCTACCTCTACCACGGCCTCGACCTCTCGCTGGTGTGGCTGGTGTCTGGTCACCCTGATCAGTAGCGAGTGTCCTCACCATCGGGAGTCAACTATCATGAGCATCTAGTGTAGAAAATACAAAGTATTAAAATGTATCCTTGCCACTAATACAGGCCCAAATATCAAAAGTCTTGAAATAGGAAGGGAAGTAAGGTCAGTTGTGGACGCTGGGCAGCTACCTTGATCCCTGGTCAACTCCGAAGAACACGAGAAGTCAAGTAGTGAGCTGGTCTGGTACCTGGATCTGCACACAGAGGTGCAGGGAGTAACGTGAGTACGCCAACTTAGTAAGTAACCAAAGTAACTAAAAACTTGAGTGCAGTGACGAGCATTTATAAAATCATATTTCTTTTGTAAAAACAGTAATTCAACTTTTGTTAGAAAAGCCCAGTATAAAGATGTGTGAGAAAAATAGTAAAATTCACAATGTATCCGCCTTTCAGGCACAGTATCTCTCATAACAAGGTATCTCAGTCACTCATGTCTCCACTATCAGTATGTGATGCTCTCACTAAGCACTTTCACTCAACAAGTTCCAGATATCCACTCAACTGTTGCGGCGTGCAGCCCGATCCAATACAAATATATACATATATTGCTGCGTCGCGCAGCCCGATCCATATATAATACGCTGTGGCATGCAGACCGATCCATATAATAGTCGACTGTGCTTACCGGAGGTGTATAGACTCCGGAGGGCTCCTACAGCCCAAGCACTATGTTGCTGCGGCGTGCAGCCCGATCCAATACATATATATATATATATATATATATATATATATATATATATGCTACGGTGTGTAGCCTGATCCATATATAATGTATATTGCTACGGCGTACATCCCGATCCATATAATATATATAATATATATTGATGCGGTGTGCAGCCCGATCCATAACTATCCTCACATATTCGGCGCTCGGCCTCACTCAGTCATCCTCACAAGCCACTCGGGCAACTTATCTCAACTCACGGGACTCAGCCTCAAAATACCTCTCAGAGTATCAAAATAGTGTAATAACAGTGAAAATAACAACAAGTAGAAAAACATGACTGAGTTCGCAAATGTTCTTATCAAGATAGTGTGAGAATAGTGTAAAATTACTTCTGAAAGTCTAAACAGGTTAGCACAAGGCCCCAAACATGTCTTACGACCCATAAACAAGTAATAAGTCCTAAAATACAGGATATCATAAGGTTTCAAATCAAATACGCGGCTTATTAGTCGCTATGGGACGGACCAAGTCACAATCCCTATAGGTGCACGCCCACACGCTCGTCACCTAGCATGTGCGTCACCTCATTTACCAAAACAATGTAAAATACCGGGGTTTCATACCCTCAAGTTTAGAGTTGAAATCGTTACTTACCTCAAAACAGTCCAAAATCTACTCCGCAATACTCTTGCCCCTCGAATCGGCTCAGTAACGACCAGGTCAGTAGTTTTGAGAGTTAGCGCCCCCATACCCTAATAATTGCTTCTCCCATGTCTATTTATGTGATTGAAACTTGTCAGAGCGTTGAGTGGTGAAACTCAGAGTGATTTTGGACGCATAGTCCTTAAATGTGGATTTTAGCTTTTGAATTAGACTGTAGCTAGAACTGTGTGAAGACGGATCCGGAATGGAATTATGTCGACTCCTTTATCTCCGTTTGGTGATTCCGGGGTTGGGAGAGTGTTCGGAATGTGTTTTCTTGGTCGTTTGTGGATTTAGGCTTGAGTTGGCGAAAGTTAGAATTTCGGCGATTTCGGCCGATAGGTGAAATTTCGATATAGGACCTGGTATGGAATTCTGAAAGCGACAGCAGGTCCTTAATGCCATTTGTGACCTGTGTGCAAAATTTGAGGCCATTCGGACGAGTTTAGACGTGTTTCGACCTCGGATGTGAATTTTTGAAATTTCATAAGTTCTTAGGCTTGAATCTATGCATAATTGATTATTTTGATGTTGTGAGGTATGATTTTAAGGCTCGACCGAGTTTGAATAAGGTATTAGGGTCAGTTGGTAGGTTTGGTTGAGGTCCTGGGGGCCTCGGGATTGTTTTGGATGCCCAACGGGTGAATTTGGAACTTTGAGAGCAGCTGAACCATTGCTGGTTCTGGTGTCTCGCACATGCGATGGTTTTCTCGCAGATGCGGACACGCAGGTGAGAAGTGGGTGCACGCATGTGCAGACATAGTTCAGGTTGGCCAGACTCACAGGCGCGGAAGAATATCCGCAGGTGCGGAGCCGCACCTGCGACCCAGCCACCGCAGGTGCAACCCTAGGCCTTTTAAATGAGTTTCCGCACCTGCGATTGGTTCTCCGCAGGTGCGATCCCAAGGTCGCAGGTGCGAAATCCCTGGGCTGATTATACCAAAATCCGAGGGTTTGAAATTCATAACTCCAAAATCGATTGAGAGCTCGGGATTTGGCGATTTCCATTGGAATTCGAAAAGGAGAATCATAGGTATCATTTTCTAACCTAAACCCATTTGTATATCAATAATCTCTATCAATTTCCTCAATCTAATCAATGAAATTGGATGGAAAACCATGAAAATGGGGATGAAACTTCCCCAAGTAGAATCTGAGGATTTAGGGAGATTTAGACGTCGGTTTTTGATGATTCTTGTTCGAGTGAGTTCGTGAGCGAATGGGTGTTCAGAAAATATAATTTTTACCCGATTCCAAGACGTGGGCCCGGGAGACTTTTTGGGCGAATTTCCTAATTTCGCGTATTAGCTCAAAAATAATTAGCTATTTTGTTTCCTTGAAGTGATATTTACATTACGCAATCTAATTGAATAGATTTGGGCCACCCAGAGTCGGATACTCGTGGCAAGATCGTGGTATTGAGTTGATTAGCACAGTCAAGGTAAGTGGCTTGCCTAACTCTGTGTTGGGGATTTCCCTTAGGCATTTTTATACTGATTTTATTATGTGGAGGCCGTGTACGTGCGGTGACGAGTGCGTACACGGGTCATTGTTGCTAAAATTCCACTTTTCCTTCCATGACATAACTCATTTACAATCCTATATTACTTTTTCATGCTATAACTGATTAGTTAGCGTAGGATAAACATGTCTATCTGTCCTTACCTGAGTTCCCCGTATTTGCTACTATTTGCTCCATGCTTAGGTAGTTTTACCTTATTCTTGCCTATTGTTTTCTTGAACTGTTTAATTAAGCCGTATCCGATAGAATTATGCATTTCATATTTAAATTGGGACTACGGACCGACATCCGGGAGCTCTCCCATGTACTGCATTGCATATTTAAATTGGGACTACGGATTGAGATCCGGAAGCTTTCCCCATATACGGCATAACATATTTAAATTGGGACTACGGACCGAGATCCGGGAGCTTTCCCCATGTACTGCATTGCATATTTGCTGTTGAGATATGTGATGTGCTGAGCCGAGGGCTCTTCTTTATTATTTCTTTCCGTTTTCCTTTAAATTCTGCTTATTGTTGCTATTTATATGTCACTGTTCAAACTTATAACTATCTTATTTTTAAACTCAGTAGAGACTTAACCTGACCTCGTCACTACTCGACTGGGGTTAGATTTGGCACTTACTGAGTGCCGAATGGGGAGTACTCACGCCCCTTTCCTGCGCATGTTTTCTCTATGTGTAGATCTAGGTACCAGTACACAGCATTTTGGCTAGGAGTACTACATCAGTTGTTAGGAGCACGCAAGGTAATTCTGCCGTGTCCGCAGAATCCCACGTGTCCCCATCTACTCTACTACAGACATAGGAGATATACATATACACATTTTCTTTGTTTCGTTGTATATAGCTATAGTCGTACAAAGCTTGTGATTTGTGACATTCCAGGTTTTGGAAAAGTAAAAGTGGTAGATGCCGAGCGGCTAAATTTTATAGTATTACTTTACCTTTACTGTTTTTGTTATTATTTGTTATATTTTACCGCAATTTAGGCTTACCTGGTCGTAGAGACTAGGTGCCGTCACGAGACCGTTCGGAGGGTAAATTCGGGTCGTGACAAGTTGGTATCAGTGCGTCTAATTTCATAGGAGTCACAAGACGGTTTATTAGAGTCTCGCGCATTGGTGCGAAGACGTCCGTATCTATCTTGGAGAGGCTATGTAACTGTTAAGAACAATCATATTGTAAAGATCCGTAAAATTTCTTGTTTAAAATAATGCCCGAACAAGTCCCCGAGTTGTTATAACTGTAGAAATTCTTAAAACGGACCTTGATTGTGTAAAAGTACCCCGGAATTCGAAAGAATAAAAATTTCCAGAATTTGGGCGTTATGTGACGCACTATGCGATCGCATAACGGGTATGCTGACCGCATAATGGTCGCATAACAATTCTAGGACAACTATGCGGTCCATTATGCGATCGCATTTCGGTTCTGCGGACCGCATAGTTTCTGCATTCTTGCCCTTTGATTTTTGTGAGGGAGGTTATGCGACGCACTATGCGATCACATAACATGTATGCGGATCGCATAGTGGTTGCATACCTGCACAATGTGTTTTAATTTTGGCCCACCTGGAGGGCCATTCTGCGGTCGTCTCTGCGGACCGCATGTAAGGAATGCGATCGCATTCCTGTGTCGGGATCCTAATTTTTCTAATTTTAAAACCCGACCCCCAGTTCATTAAAACACCCCACCCTTTCATTTTAACAAGTTTTCTGAACAAAATAGAGAGAAGGAAAGGGGAGTTCTTGAGAGAGAAAGTGGTTCTTCCATCAAATTGATTTTCAAAGTCCCTCAGGCCTGATAATTCGAGTAATCTTCTTCTTCCTCATTCTAGCAGGTAAGGGTTCCCAACCCTTTTTCCACTAATTTTCTTATTTTAAACAAAGGGAGGATTTTCATGGATTGTTTCTTGAAAATATTAACTAATACCTTGCATGCATGTTTAATAATGGTGTTAATCTAGTAAGAGGGAGTGGTTTGGGGTAAATTTCACAAAGACGGGGTTGGTAATCTAATGGGGTCACATAGTGTTTGGCAAAATGTTTAAGAGAGTCCGAATTGCATGCATGACTTCCAATTCTAAGTTGAATACGTTTATTTGTGAATTAGATTGACGATACTAGTCGGTTCGGTTATTTGTGAGTGAAAGTTAAAAAAGGGATTTCGACTCCAGGTATGTATGGCTAATTTTTAATCCTTGTAAAATCCCTCTTGTTGTGGTAAGCATACGGTATGTGTACTTATATGGAAATATGTGAATTGACTGACTAGTTGGTTACTACCCCACTGTGTTAGATGAGATGTTGACTTGTGACTTGGCATGCCCACTTTATTATGTGCAAAGATGGTAGTTGTTTAAAGTTATTGATATGAAGCATTGTAAATAAGTTAAACGGTTATGGCAACACCTTGTGCATAAATTGCTGCTTGATGAAAGTTTGGGATACTTGAGCCCAAATAAATGAATTGTTAAATGTGAATTTGTGATCCTTAAAAGGAAGGCCCTTGTGATGAAATTGTTTGGTGTTGTTGTTGAAATTGTGATCCTTGAAAGTAAGGCCCTTGTAATGAAATTGTTTGGTGGTGTTGTTGAATTGTGATCCTTGAAAGGAAAGCCTTTGTGGTGAAATTGTGGGTGCTGTTGTTATGAAATATAAATTGTCAGGCGGGGTCGGGTTGCGCGCCACAACACGAAGTAATAAGGTGTGGGTTGTGGTGATAAGGGTGGCCGAGGTAATAAAGGTGGCCGAGGTAATAAGGGTGGAAAAGTGATCGTTATCACTATTGATATGAAAATTATGAAACTCGTGAATATGGTGGTGTTGGAAAGGGAAAAAGGAGAGATTGTAAAATTGTTGATTTTGATTGTCACTTTCCGTGTGTTTTGATTGTTGGTCCTATTGTTGTCTTGTTTCNATAAGGGTGGCCGAGGTAATAAGGGTGGAAAAGTGATCGTTATCACTATTGATATGAAAATTATGAAACTCGTGAATATGGTGGTGTTGGAAAGGGAAAAAGGAGAGATTGTAAAATTGTTGATTTTGATTGTCACTTTCCGTGTGTTTTGATTGTTGGTCCTATTGTTGTCCTGTTTCTTATCTGTAATATTGGTTGATTGTACTTGGAATAAAGTTTGTTCATACATACTAGTACTATTCCACAGTACTAACGTCCCTTTTGTCTGGGGCTCTACATCTTTTATATAGATGTAGGTGGTTCCATAGCAGGTAGCTCAGCCCGCCGTTAATGGTACCTCTTCTTTATCTCTGCAGCAGTTGTGGTGAGCCCCTCTTCTCCTCGGGTCCGTGTGTGGATCATACCACCTTCTTTTGTTTATGTTGTAAAGGTATAGCCAGGGCCTTGTTACCGGCAGGTTATGTAAAATCCCTAGTATTCGTAGAGGCTTCGTAGACATGATGTGGGTATATGTATGTATTTTTGGGTAGTAACAGTACGTGCTCGGAATTGTGGATCATGTTGGAAAGTTATGTATGTATGTATTATGTATGTTTGAATATCAATCGCTGAAATGTTAAAAGAGGAAACAAGTGGAGATATGTTGTGAAATGTACTTTGAACTAAAATCAGCTAACTCACATGAAATAATGTATACTATGAATGCGGGGTAATACATTGGGTAGGAAAGGCAATCCAGGTCCGCTTGACTGGGTTCACCCGGTTAGGCGCCGGTCTCGTCCCTCGATTTTGAGGCGTGACACATATTCTTTGTAATTCCTTATCGTGCTAGTTACTGTCATCAAAATTCTTAAACTCTATTCTATTCTTGCTTATAGATGGTTCATACTCGTACCGGACGTACTGATGACCAGGCACCCGAGCCCCCAGCTAGAGCCGTCAGAGGTAGGGGCCGGGGCAGAGGACGAGCACGCGGTGCAGCCCGAGCACCGGCGAGAGCAGAGGCAGAGGATCCCCCAACAGCCACAGTTGGAGGGCACAGGAGGGCCCTACTATTATTCCAGCCCTCCAGGAGACATTGGCTCAGTTTTTGAGTGCCTTCAAAACTCTGTCTAGGCGGGACTACTTCCGATAGCCCCAGATACATCCCAAGCCGGGAGAGGGACACAGACTCCCTCAACCCGTACTCCTGAGCAGAGGGTTCTTATTGGTCAGGTTCCAAAGTATATTCCTATGCCCCCAGCAGCTCCAGCTCAGCATGAGACTGGGATAGCTTGTTCCTGAGGCAGAGCAGCTCTGACTTGAGAGGTACAAGAAGTACCACCCACCTGAGTTCACCGGACTAGCTTCGGATGACGCCCTGGGTTTTCTTGAGGGGTGTCATCGCATTCTCCGCACTATGGTTATTGTGGAAACGAGTGGGGTTTCTTTCACTGATTTCCAGCTGAGGGGAGCAGCCTATCAGTGGTGGCGTGCTTTTGAGCTTAGTAGTCCGGACGAGGCAGCTTCACTTACTTGGGCTCAGTTCTTAGAGATGTTCTTACTCGATTTTGTCCCTCAGAGCCTCAGGGACGCTTGGCGTGCAGAGTTTGAGCAGCTGCGCCAGGGTACCATGACTTGTCAGAGTATGCAGTCTGTTACCGCGATTTGGCTCGCCATGCACCAGCTTTGGTTGTCACCGTCAGAGAGAGGGTTCGACGCTTTATTGAGGGACTCCACCCTAGTATTCGGACCAGCATGGCCAGAGAGCTAGAGACAGATATCACTTAACAGGAGGCCGTGAATATTGCCCGGAGGATTGAGACTATGTTATCCCGGGACAGGGAGAAGAGAGAGGCCAAGAGGTCTCGAGAGACTTGTCATTTTTCAGGAGCTTGTGCACCAACAGCACGCTATGGAAGGGGTTTTGTGAGTCACCCCGTTCATTCTGCTCTTCCAGCAACCAGTGGTATTCCAACTCCTTCTAGACCTCAGGAGCCTTATTATGCACCACCAGTATCTCAGGTGCCTCATGCTCGAGGTGTTATCACCGGCCAGTCCAGCAGACCAGTTCAGAGTCAGCATCAGCCGCCCCGTCCTCCGAGGGGTTGTTTTGAGTGTGGTGACCCTCGTCATGTGATTAGAGATTTCCCCAGAGCTAGGAGGGGTGCACCACCTCAAACTTATCAGGTTCCACGCCCTCCACCAGGTCCTCCAACTATTCTTCCAGCCCAACTGCTACCCCACCATCTCAGGCAGCTCGAGGTGGAGGTCGGGGAGGTTGAGGTCGCCCTAGAAGGGGAGGCCAGGCCAGGTACTATGCTCTTCCATCCCGATCCGAGGCCATTGCTTCAAATTCAATCATTACAGGTATTTTTCCCGTTTGTCATAGGGATGCATCGGTATTATTTGACCCAGGCTCTACATATTCGTATGTGTCTTTTTACTTTGCTTCCCATCTGGGATATCTCGGGATTCTTTGAGTTACCCCGTTTATGTTTCTACTCCTGTGGGAGATCCTCTTGTTTTGGACCGCGTATATCGGTCGTGTTTGATTGTTATCAGTGGTTTTGAGACCAGGGTTGATTTATTATTACTCAGTATGGTAGATTTTGATGTTATATTGGGTATGGACTGGCTGTCTCCCTACTATGCTATTCTTAATTACCACACCAAGATCGTGACGCTGGCTATGCCAGGATTACCGAGGTTAGAGTGGAGAGGTTCCTTAGAGTATACTCCCCGTCGAGTCATTTCTTTTCTTAAGGCTCAGCAGATGGTCGAGAAGGGATGTGATGCGTATTTGGCTTATGTGAGAGATGTTAGTGCTCAGACCCCTACAATTGAGTCAGTTCCAGTTGTCAGGGACTATCCTGATGTATTTCAAGCTGATCTTCCGGGTATGCCTCCCGATAGAGACATTGATTTTGGCATTTACTTGTTGCCAGGCACTCATCCCATTTCCATTCCTCTGTATCGCATGGCTCCTCCTAAATTGAAGGAGTTGAAGGAGCAGTTCCAGGAGTTGCTTGACAAAGGTTTCATCAGGCCTAATGTATCATCTTGGGGTGCTCCGGTGTTATTTGTGAAGAAAAAGGATGGTTCGATGCGTATGTGTATTGACTACCGGCAGCTGAACAAGGTGACAGTGAAGAACAGGTACCAATTGCCCCGCATTGATGATTTATTTGACCAGTTACAGGGTCCTAGGGTGTTCTCCAAGATTGATCTGCATTTGGGTTATCATCAGTTGAAGATTCGGGAGCCGGATATCCCGAAGACTGCCTTCAGGACCAGATATGGCCACTACGAGTTCCTTGTTATGTCATTTGGGCTGACCAATGCCCCAGTAGCCTTCATGCACCTGATGCACACCGTATTTCGGTTGTATCTTGATACTTTCGTCATCGTGTTCATTGATGACATTCTGGTATATTCTCGGTCCCAGGAGGACCATGAGCAGCATTTGAGGACCGTACTTCAGACATTGAGAGAGAAGAAGTTGTATGCCAAATTTTCTAAGTGTGAGTTTTGGCTTGATTCTGTGGCATTCTTAGGCCATGTGGTATCTTCGGATGGGATCAAGGTGGACCCGAAGAAGGTAGAGGCAGTGCAGAGTTGGCCTAGACCGTCTTCAGCTACTGAGATCCGCAGTTTCCTCAGTTTGGCTGGGTATTATCGCCATTTTGTGGAGGGATTTTCATCCATTTCAGCGCCTATGACTAGACTGACCCAGAAGGGTGCGCCTTTTATATGGACTGAGGAGTGCGAGGAGAGCTTTCAGAAGCTCAAGACAGCCCTGACTACAGCTCCAATGTTAGTATTACCCACAGGTTTAGGGTCCTATACAGTTTATTATGATGCTTCGAGGATTGACCTAGGAGCAGTGTTGATGCAGGACGGTAGGGTGATTGCCTACGAGCGTCCAAACAATTGAAGGTGCATGAGAAAAACTACCCTGTTCATGATCTCGAGTTGGTAGCGATTGTTCACGCCCTGAAGATATGGCGTCATTATTTATATGGTGTTCCCTGTGAGATATTCACAGATCACCGGAGTTTGCAACACATATTCAAGCAAAAGGATCTCAATTTGCGTCAGTGTAGGTGGTTGGAGTTACTCAAGAATTATGACATCACTATATTATACCACCCGGGGAAGGCCAATGTGGTGGCTGATGCCTTAAGTCGCCAGGCGGAGAGTCTGGGTAGTCTGGCATATCTTCGTGCAGCTGAGAGGCCCTTAGCCTTGGATGTTCAGTCCTTAGCCAGTCAGTTCGTGAGACTAGATCTTTCTAAACCTCGCCGAGTATTTTCTTGTGTTGTTGCTCGATCTTCTCTTTATGACCACATTTGGGAGAGCCAGTATGATGATCCCAACCTTCGGGATATTTAGGATAGAGTTTGGCAGGGTGATTCCAGGGATACCATAGGTGATGATGGTTTGATGAGGATGCAGGGCCGCATTTGTGTGCCCAATGTAGATGGGCTTCGGGAGTTGATTCTTGAGGAGGCCCATAGCTCGCGGTATTCCATCCATCCGGGTACCGCGAAGATGTTCCAGGATCTGAGACAGTACTATTGGTGGCGAAGGATGAAGAGGGATATAGTAGAGTTTGTAGCCAAGTGTCTCAATTGTCAGCAAGTCAAATGTGAGCATCAGAGACCGGGAGGATTACTTCAGTAGATCAAGCTTCCAAAGTGGAAGTGGGAGCGGATCACCATGGACCTTGTGGTTGGACTTCCTCGGACCTTGGGGAAGCATGATGCCATTTGGGTGATTGTGGACCGGCTGACAAAATCAGCCCATTTCATTCCTTGATTACATATTCTTCTGAGAGATTGGCCCAGATCTACATTCGGGAGATAGTCCAGTTGCACGATGTGCAGGTGTCCATTATATCAGATCGAGGTCCTCAATTCACCTCGCACTTCTGGAGAGCCTTTCATAGTGAGTTGGGTACCCAGATAGATCTCAGTACAACATTTCACCCTCAGACGGACGGACAGTACGAGTGCACGGTTCAGATTCTTGAGGATATGATTCGTGCCTGTGTGATAGATTTTGGAGGGTCATGGGATTGATACTTGCCTCTAGCAGAGTTTGCTTATAATAACAGCTACCAGTCCAGCATTCAGATGGCGCCGTATAAGTCTTTGTATGGTAGGCGGTGCAGGTCTGCAGTGGGATGGTTTGAGTCGGGCAAGGCCCGATTGTTGGGTACAGACTTGGTTCAGGATGCCCTGGACAAGGTGAAGGTGATTCAGGAGAGACTTCGCACAACTCAGTCCAGGCAGAAGAGTTATGCGGACCGGAAGGTTCGTGACTTGGCATTTATGACTGGTGATGGAGTTCTTCTTCGGGTATCGCCTATGAAGGCGGTCATGAGGTTCGGAAAGAAGGGTAAGCTGAGTCCGAGGTTCATTGGCCTTTTTGAGGTATTGCAGCGGGTTGGGGAAGTAGCCTATGAGTTGGACTTGCCTCCCAACCTAGCAGGAGTTCATCCGGTATTCCACGTTTCCATGCTCCGGAAGTATCACGGTGATCCGACTCATGTTTTGGATTTCAGTCCAGTCCAGTTGGACAAGGATCTATCATATTACTCGATTCCAAGACGTGGGCCCGGGGGACTTTTTGGGCGAATTTTCTAATTTCGCGTATTAGCTCATAAATAATTAGTTATTTTGTTTTCTTGAAGTGATATTTACATTACGCAATCGAATTGAATAGATTTGGGCCACCTAGAGTCATATACTCGTGGTAAGAGCGTGGTATTGAGTTGATTAGTGCAGCCAAGGTAAGTGGCTTGCCTAAATCTGTGTTGGGTATGTCCCTTAGGTATCTTTATACTGATTTTATTATGTGGACGTCGTGTACATGAGGTGACGAGTGCGTACACGGGTCATTGTTGCTAAAATTCCACTTTTTCTTCCATGACATAACTCATTTACAATCCTATATTACTGTTTCATGCTATAACTGATTAGTTAGCGTAGGAATAAACATGCCTACATGCCCTTACTTTAGTTCCCCGTATTTTCTACTATTTGCTCCATGCTTAGGTAGTTTTACCTTATTCTTGCTTATTGTTTTCTTGAACCATTTAATTAAGTCGTATCCGATAGAATTCTGCATTTCATATTTAAATTGGGACTACGGACCTTGATACAGGAGCTTTCCCCCTGTACTGCATTGCATAATTAAATTGGGACTACGAATTGAGATCCGGGAGCTTTCCTCCTGTACTGCATAACATATTTTAATTGGGACTACGGACCGAGATCCGGGAGCTTTCCCCCTGTACTGCATTGCATATTTGCTGTTGAGATATGTGTTGTGCTGAGCCGAGGGCTCTTCTTTATTAATTCTTTCAGTTTTCCTTTAAATTCTGCTTATTGTTGTTATTTATATGTCACCATTCAAAATTATAACTGTCTGATTTTTAAACTCAGTAGAGCCTTAACCTGACCTCGTCACTACTCGACTGGGGTTAGGCTTGGCACTTACTGAGTACCGAATGTGGAGTACTCATGCCCCTTTCCTGCGCATGTTTTTCCCATGTGCAGATCTAGGTATCAGTACATAGCGTTTTGGCTAGGAGTACTACAGAAGTTGTTAGGAGCACGCGAGGTAATTCTGCCGCGTCCGCAGAATCCCACGCGTCCCCATCTACTCTACTACAGACATAGGAGATATACATATACACATTTTCTTTGTTCCGTTGTATAGAGATATAGTCGTACAAAGCTTGTGATTTGTGACATTCCGGGTTTTGGGAAAGTAAAAGTGATAGATGACGAGCGGCTAAATTTTATAGTATTACTTTACCTTTACTGTTTTTGTTATATTTTACCGCATTTTAGGATTACCTAGTCGTAGAGACTAGGTGCCGTCATGAGATCGTTTGGAGGGTAAATTCGGGTCGTGACAGGATCCCAAATGCTCCGAGTCTATCAAATTCAGATTTACAACATCAAAATATTCTAGGGAAACGAAACCCAATCGATAACTATCAAAATTAGACACAATTCCCGAAATTGGCCAAACCCGACCCTCGGGCCCACATCTTGAAACTCGATAAAATTTACACCAAATGATCCTCATCCTCCCTCGAGTATATACATACCAAGAACACTGAAATCGGAGTCCAAATGACCCCTCAAATTCCCCTTTTTAGGTCTCTTATTCTCAAGCCCTAATTACTCATTTTTGCACTGATTTCCCCCAAATTTTCACCACTAAACAGACCTTTAATTACATATAAACGAGTTTAGAGTCCAAAAACCTTACAACAATGAAGAACTACCGATTTCCCTCTTCAAAAACCCTCTAAAAGCTTGAAACCTGTATGAGAATGGTGAAAAGAAGACCAAAATTCACTAAGTCCAACTTATATACTTTCTCCACAGGAATCTCGCACCTGCGGTCTATAATCTCGCACCTGCAGACCGTTTTGCGGTCAATATACCGCACCTGCGATTTTTCATTAAACGGGCCAAATCCGCACCTGCGACGCCATTTCCGCACCTGCGACTTTCACTGAGCTGACCAAAATCCGCACCTGCAGAGTCCTGTTTGCTTCTGCGGTCCACACCTGCGGCTCCCCATCCGCAGGTGTGATCACACCAGGAAATATCACACTAGTAGCTGTTATGCTGCAATTTTGCAAGTTCAAACCCTCGTTAGCCATCCGAAATCAATCCCGAGCCTCTCGGGGCCCCAACAAAAAATACCAATAAGCCCTAAATGATCATCCGGACTTAGTCGCATCCTCGGAACACCCAAAATAACATCAAAACACTAAATTCACCCCGAATTCAAGCCTATGAACTTTGAAACTTCTAAATTTCCCCAAAGATGCCAAAACCATCCAAAACACATCCGATTGACCTGAAATTTTGCACACACCTCCAAAATGTCACTACGAACCTGTTCCAACTTCCATAATTCCATTCTGACCCCAATAGCCTATTTTCCACTGCATACCGAAAATCACCAAAAACTAGCTTTCGCCAATTCAAGCCTAATTCTCCACCGGACCTCCAAACTACATTCCGAACACACTCCTAAGTCCCAAATCACCTAACGAAGCTACCCGAGCCATAAAATCAGCATTCCGAGATCGTTTACCAGGAAGTCAACTCTCAGTTAACTTTTCCAACTATAAGGCTACTTTAAGAGACTAAGTGTCCATATTCTCACTACGACCATTCCAAACCCGAACCATCCGAATCCGACACATCATAAACAGTATAAACAATGCATGGCAAAGCAAAAATAAGAATAACTGCGCAAATTCTACGAAACGACCGACCAGGTCATTACAGAAATAATGTACCGAGTATGTAAGGCAATATACTGAAAGCTGAAACTGAACTGATAATATAATGATTGAAAGCAACTGGGAGTCAAAGAAAATCTGAAGATATGCTCACCTGGTGATACTGACTCTATTTCCTCAATATAATAAGTAAAATAGTTGTCTGGGCCTATAAGACTTGGTATATATATAACTGCTCTGTCATAGTAGGCTTGCTCATAGGCGCGCAGCTTTACTAGGTGTATCTCGACCAATTAGGCTCGCTCATAGGCGCTCGGCCACATTGTCGCACCTTTTTTTTCCTTTCGCAGAGTCCGAGTTTCGATATTATTGGGACAACTCATTTTCTTTTGCGAAATGGGTACAAAAAGTTGAAGATTCGCCACCTAACAGATTAAGGTGCGTTAGGGCACCTATTACAAGTAACTCATGAAACCAGTTTGCATTACCAGAGATTGGGTAAGGGTTTGAAATTAATTCGAGGGGAAGGTGTTAGGAACCCCTCGAGGTTCACAACGGTGGGTCCCGGCCAAACTTACTTTGTGAATTAGTCAATTAACAGATAAACAGTCTAAGCACACATATGTGAAAAAAGGATAAAGGACTGGTTTGAAAAGGGGTTAGGTTTGTAAACATATGGTCTATTTATTAAATACCCCAAATAATTTAAAAATTATTTTATAAGAAAATTAACAGATTATAAAAATAATTTCATGTATAAAAAATATTTTAAAATAATTACTCAATATTTTAAAAATACAATGAGCCATTTTTTGGTGAAATAATGCAATAATGTATGCATGGGCTATAATTGCAAAATTATTGCAATTGTAACAAAAAAGTATAAATCTGGCCATTTATGAGATAAGTTGGACTTATTATGACTATAAATAGCAAAATTAAATCATGAAATGCCATAAAGTCAATTGTGATGCAATTTTGTAATTATAAAATATTAGAATAAATTAATTTTAAAATGTAGAAATTATGAAAAAAGGTCAATTGTTACTAATGCATGGTTTTAAAGGTATATATGCACTTTAAAATATTATAGGGAAAAATTAGGTATCAACCCACATTAGGCTCGGTATATAACTTACCATCTGATCAGAGGTTGCCCAATAGGGGCCTGCCCATCAATTATAACTCGATGGTAATAAAAATATTGTATATATAAACGCTCTGCTCTCTTGACTGAAAGAAGGAAATACTCGATCAATTTACAAAATACTCGTCGTTTGGTTAAAAGAAGGATGGCTGGTGCCATAACAATGATCAAAAAATCAGTAGGCGTAACAAAATTAGGGGCAATAAGGTAAGTATTCTTCTAGTGTTTAAGAACAACAAAATGACATCAATCAGAAAGTTGCCTTCATGATTTTGTTCCGGTAGAGGTTCATGCTTGTAGAAGGTGATCTCCAAAAATACACGGTATTAACTTACAAAACTAGAAAAATATACGTAACTTGCGAGAATATACGTAAATTCCGGGATATGAATTTTTTTCTTTGTGTCACGTTGTCAAACTCACGTAATTACGAGATCATACAAAATGAAGGAAGAGCTTAGCCTTAACATATCTAGAGTAGAGAAAAATCTGTATGATGTTTTTGGAAAAGATTGCACTGTACTCCATTAGAACCGCAAAATTTTACGTTGCTAATAATTCTCGTCGGATCCCTTTTGGTTGCAAGAATTCATGTTGCTTAATGTAACGTTTTGGATCTGACTGTAGTATTTCTTGAATGAAACTTGTTGAAAAGTTTTGAGGATAGCTAACGTCCCCCACTTCTTAATTGTAGTGTCTTGATATGGAAAAATGTTGGAAATTAAGTAAAGGTGAAACTAACAGACCTATACTATTCGGAATGACACCAAATTTTGCAAGCAAGTCATATTCGACATTACGTACCTGCTCAAACTTTCGGAATCGCATTTTGACCCCGCTATTAAAAATTTTCACTTCCGGTCGGATTCTTCAAAAACCTCCAAATTTCTATCTTTAGCCAAAAGACTTCAAAATGACCTCCGGACATCCGAATTCACTTCCGATCGCGTTCCCAACTCCAAAATCACCATACGAATGACTCTTAGTCATTCCTTTAACTAGTTGCCATGTTTTGGATTGTCTCATCTCATAGTTTAATTATTAATTAGATAATATCTCGCTATCCGGTAATTAACTAATTACCCGCATAATTAAGAATTATCTCAAATTACTTAAAATTCTACTTGTTTTTAATATACTTTATACATCATACTATCGTGGTCATATGGTACCTTGCATGGTACTAGTCCATAAGTATCGGGTATTATCGCTCGACCCGTAGTTTATCCCAATTCGACAACCTTCAATGAAACTCATTTTCTTTAATTCGTGTACCCTTTCCTTCATGGAACTTACTTATTTCTTGGTATAAATAGCATAAATATGATAATATCAAGGTAATCTCATCCCCGAGTTTATGTCAATTTGCTGAAGACGAAACTTTAACGTACGAAAAACGTAAGATGTAACAATGCACTCTGCACTTTCTATGTAGATGCAGGTATTGGACCGAGCGGATTCTGAGACTTGCAGTTGACTTCTATGCAGGAGACCCAAGGTAGATCTGCTGACGTCCGCATATTTCTTGGAGTCCCCCTCCTATATGCTCATTTACTGTTTTCATTAGTTCATAAACAATAGTACATTTTTCTTTCAGCCACATACTTGTAGATAAATCATAGGAGTCTGTGAGTTGTGACTCCAGATCATAGGTAGATATATATATATATATATATATATATATAAAATATGCACAGTGTTATTATGAATTTTTGCTTCTTTATTAATTTATCATGTGTCGAATCGTAGTAATTCTCCACAAATTTTAAGATTATTATGTTGTAAATTTCTAATGTTGGCTTGCCTAGCAAGTGCAGCGTTAGGCGCTATCACGGCCTTGACGGTAGGTATTCGGATCGTGACATCACATGTATTCATGAATACAACGTAATAATAGGTCTCTTCAGTTATTTAATAACGAAAAGCTGCTAATTTAACGGAATACACTCCTAATATAACTCACCTAAATCAGTAATAACACACAACATTATCAATCCAATTAATGAGAAGATTTATCATACGCTAAACACAAATAACGAAGCATTTTTCAGAGTTTCAGTCCCTTTTTTTTTCCTGATACAGTTCGATTATTTTTTCAGACATTGTTCGATGTATTCAAGTTTGTTTTTGTATTCACAATATTTTCTTTATCCCTAATACATGGTATTACTGCTTTATTGAGTATATTTCATTGGTTGTATTCATTATTTTTCTATTTGTCTATTTTACTGTATTTCATTGTATTGTTGTTTTAAATACAGATGGATACAGTTAGGTTGAAATATAGATGAATACAGTTAGAACTAACAATGTGTTTTAAAATGTTGTTATATGAACTCAAATACATATAAATACATCCAAATACAACAGTAAAATATCACTACACCAAAATAAAATGAGTGTATATCGAATACAAATAAATACATCTAAATACAAGAAGAGAAAACCACCGAACAATAGTAATCAACTCTTCCGTTGGAATTGTCAATCAGCCACTGGAGTTGCAGAGTTTGTGATAAAGGAGAATCGTGGTTCAACGTAGCGATGTGATTTTTGCGGCTTGGAAACATTATCTAGCGTGTCTGCCAAGTTTCCAAAAACTTCCTGTTCAGCATCCAAATTCTCCTCGTCAAGAACATTGTCGGACAATTCGTCCAGATCTGCCAGGAACGTATCAGCAAGAGTTGCCATCCGAGAATGAAGCAAACTAGTTTGATCAGTTTGAAAAGAACGTATGTTAGGGTCTAATAAGGAGGTAGTTTTATATAAAGAATGAGAGAGAAAAATATTAGAGAGTATATTTAATGGTTTAATGATAGGAAGTGACCATAAATACATATTTTTCTATAAAAATGAAAAGGTAGCTATAGAAAATAATATTTTTAAAGAGTTTTTATTTATAATAAATAGGGTGTAAAGCTTTGCTATAAGAGGTAAAATTTCTATCCAAATAATTGGCCTTTTTTTGTAGAACTTCTACAAGCCTAAATGAGCATGTTGGACTTCACCGTCCATAAAACTGGGACAATTGCGCATATATCGCCATTGAATTTATATCCAAATTGTATAAAAATTTATAAAATTTATCTTACTCAAATATGAAGTAGTTCTATTTCTTCAATACAATTTCAAATTCAAATCTTAAGTTCTTCTAACTTTCAAATACGACTTCAGAAAATACAAATGCCATACTTGAGATTTGAACATGTAATTATCTAATGTCAAGGGTATTCGAAATTTTAAATATATACAAAAAATTACTTTTTTCTTGTTCCATAGTATAACTTTTCGACGAGGGGAATTCAATTGAATACCTTTCATTGCATTGCATGTGGTTCGTTGGGAGGTTTACCCCTATTATCTTGGACACAAAACATAACAACAAATATTTTTAAAATCTTATGTATGATAATAAACATTACATATAAATAATTAGAGGTGGCTAACGGGCCGGTTCAAACCGGAACCGGACCGGCCCAGACCGGTTCAAACCGGGACCGGACCGACCCGGTTCATAGGGGGCCGGGTGGGGCTGGGTTAAGGGGTTAGGGGGGTTGAAACGGATTAAATTTTTAAAACGGGTAACCGGACCAACCCGGTTCAAATGAACAGTGCCTGAACCGGTTAAACCGGCCCGGACCGGTTCAACGGTCAAAAAATTTTTTTTTTGTTTTTTTTAAAATTTTTTAAAATCTTGTAACCCGGCCCCTTAAAACCCTACCCATACGGTTTACTTTTTACCCGGATAAACCCGAACCCGTTAAACCCGTTAACAATTAACCGTAACCGGCCCGCTACCCAACCCGTACGGTTCAAAAAAAATAGTAACCCGGCCCGGCCCGGCCCACCCGTTAGCCACCTCTATAAATAATGCAGTTGTGTAGTTGCATAAATTATCAAGTCATTCCACGTTAACTACCCTATCACATTCCCCTTTTTTTCAACTATTTTAAAGTCTAGGTATAAATTTGAAAAAAAGAACACTTTTGACCAGAAAAAAAAAGGGCCAAGCTAAGTTGAAGGTTGGAAAAAAAAAAAAAGAGTATTTGAAATTAAAAAGTTAACGCAAAAAAGTATTTTAAAGTTGTGTGAATATGAATTTCACTTACAAACAAATTGGAAATTTATGAAGTGAAAAATTAAAATACTTTCGAACTTGTCGTCCAAACTTCAAATTTGAAGTAGATATAATGAATCAAACAAACACGTATCAAAATAATCTAACTAAATACAATTCAAATATTTGAGACCAAATCTTAATATGAATATTAACTGCATTTACTTTTACACACTCTCTCTCTCTCTCTATATATATATATATATATATATATATATATATATATATATATTTTTTTTTTTTTTTTTTTTAAATAAAAACTACCACCGATTCAGAATAGTTGCAGTTTATTTTGCAACTGTCATAAGTCAAATACACTCTTTTTAGAAACGCAATGAGACATTCTGGGTATTGAAAAATAATTTAGTTTTAAATCTGTTTTATTCTATAGTGATATAAATACTTTGAATTTTGTTTAGATATAAATTTAAATTTGTTTCCCGCCCAATTAACAATGTCACGTAAATTGAGACGTGGGAGGGAGGGAAATTTTACCTTTTTCCTAGTTTTACTTTTTTGTATTTTTTACTTTCCATATTTATGCCCTAATGGCTCTGTAGATGATTTTCAAGATCTGAAGCAAAATTAATGATCAACACCAAATTTTCTGATCTGGGTCTGCTTCATTTTTCATACTGGTTCCAGTTTTAGTAAGTTCAGTTAATTCTTGATTTTAGTTCTTACCTTTTTTGGATTTCTTATTCTCTCTTTCAGCTTATTGTGTATCCAAACTAAATGCTTTAATTTGTGGTTTTGTATATTTTGTTTATCTTTTGCTTCGGTTCAAGTTTCGATCTTTTTGCTATGGAAGTTTATGCATGCATCTTGGTGTTGATGTTCTAATTAAACATGTTTTGTAATTAATTTTTGTTTCCGTTTAAGTTCAGTTTGAGATTGAACTGAAAGAGTTAGTGTTGCTGAATTTGCTAAGTTAATTGATTATTGGGGTTCATTGGTTTTTTCTTCCTCTCAAATCTCAATAATATGCAGATTTAAGAATCTGAATTAAGTTGTTACTTGGAATGGTTAATGACTTAAGGTTTAATTATCTTTATCTAGTTTTTAGTTTTTATTTTTCAAATTTGTTGAGGTAATGGTTTTGTCAAATTGTTATGTCAAATTTGAATTGCTTCATCTTCACAAGTAATTGAAGTAAGAATTTGCTTAGTCTCGGAGACCTTTTTTTTTTAATTTTTTTAAAGACGGGGGTATTCGAGCCAACTTGTCCGGACCTAGTCACCTTGACTATTCCTCCATATATCTGCTACGCCCCACCAACATAGGTGACGAGCTTGAAACAGACACTAAAATATGCTCTCTAGTTGAATATAGTATAGAAAATATTATATCCACAGGGATTGGATTTAAACAGTGTTTTTGTAGTCTGTAGCTAGACTGCTATCCAAGATGATAAACAATTGAGATTTATGTGATTTAAAACTAAAATTAACCAAGAGTCTAAACTATTGGCTAATGACAATCCAAGCAAGTATTAAGCGAAGGAAGATATCAATTGGGAGAAGATAGGGTTGATAGGATAAGTGCAAGACAAATGTTTGGGATTAAACTCTTGTTAATTCACATCTAATGTTCAAGTGAGTCTCTCGAATTCACTTGATTATTAATTCAATTGTTTAGCAGAAACTCCTCTCTCGATTAAGTCTCAACCTCACAAGATCAACCAATTTTAAGCACGTGAAGATATGCAAGAATTCGTAGTGGATTGGTCTTTAGGAGAAGCTCTCTCGAGTATCCTCCTAACTAAGTTTAATTAACAATTCATCTAGCCTCTTCCGATTACTTAGAAGAATTAATGACTTCAACCAACAAAGTATAATGCAACAATACCACAAGTTATGTCTCTCTCGATTACATGAACTAATGAATATAGAAGCAATTATTAAAACATCTAAAATGATTTAATACATAAAACTAGAGTTAATTATTCACAAACAAGTATCAATACACCAAATCCATCAAACCCTAAAAAGAACTACATCGTACACATGGAGTAATTCATCACAATTAAGTTTAAAATAATGAAAAACATAAAACAATCCAAACGCTTGTCTTGAGTTGGGATTGAATGATGGATTCCTTGTGTTCTTGCTTCTCCAACTTCTCCCTAGCCTCCTTAGGTCTTCGATGTGTCAAAAGTCCTCAAAATACCGTTTTTCCATGCATATATACCAAGTAGAGTTGGACCCAAACAGTTATACCTTATCCTGCGCGAAAAATGACACTTTTTCCCGGACAGGTTGTGTGCGGCCGCGCACCTGGAAGTGTGCCCGCACACTTGGCCGCGTACTTTTCACACTTTTTGCCCCAAATGCGCGGTCAGTGCGCGGCCTTGTACTTGCCGCGCACTTTTCAGCATGTTCTGTTGGGAATTTGAAAAAACGTAAAACATAAAAGTTATAGTCCTTTGAATTAGCTTTCCAACCATATGTTGTGGAGCCCAAATGAAGTTATGAGAGAAAAGTTATGTGCATTTTACTAGACGCGCAATATGCGTGCTCGATTCTTCATTTCATTGCACTATCATCCGTTGATCCCCAAACACGATCCAGGCTTAATTCCTTGGGCTTTTACGCAGACTTCAAAGCTCCAAATCACCTGAATTCATTCCATAACATCTACATAGCTCGAAATAACTCCTACAAGGTATAAAACACACCATTAGCGATTAAAGCTAAAACTCAACTAAAGTGCAGTAAATTGGAATGTAATAATCGATTAAAATATGAGATTATAGCCTACCATCAATAGGTATCGGGTAACTCTATTCACTAAGGCTTGGACATATGAAAGAAATTGCCTATTGTTTTTCTTCTTTTGCTCGGATTTGAACCCGGGATCTTATGATTCTCATCCAATTTCATTTACCTCTCGGAGACTGTTAACTCTTTATCAACGGAGCAGATAAAGTTAGAAAAAATGACTTGTCTAATAATGTACTCATTGTATCATTGTAGGTTTGCTTGTTGTTTCCTAGAACTGGAAGTTTGTGTAACTTCTTTCTGTAGATTTCTTGGGTGGAAATTGGGCTAAAGTTCTGAACTTTGAGATGGCAAGCATAGAGGAAGCGCTAAAAGCTAAAGCGAACGCTGAAACGAAATATGAAGAGAGTGATTTTCTGGGTGCCAAAAACTATGCTTTAAAAGCTCAGATGTTGTGCCCTCATTTAGTGGGCATATCACAAATGGTGGCCGCATTTGGGGTTCATAGTGCTGCAGCGACGAAGGTTAATGGAGAATTTGATTTTTATGCGATACTGGGTTCAGATCCATCTTCAAAAAGGGCTATGTTGAAGAAACAATATAAAAAGCTGGCCGTGTTACTCCATCCTGATAAAAATAAAAGATTTGGAGCTGATGTCGCATTTAGGCTTGTTTCTGAAGCATGGAAAGTATTGTCTGATGGTGCTAAAAGAAGCTCGTACGATCAAAGGAGAAGTTTATTTACAGTACATGCTTCCGGTAACTATGGTAATTACGCCAATTCTTCAGCTTCTTATAAGAGACTTGACACGTTTTGGACTGTTTGTACCTCTTGTCATGTTCAATACGAATATCAAAGGAAGTATATGAACAAAAGGCTGTCCTGTAAAAACTGTTATGGGGTTTTTATTGCTGTTGAAACAGGTCTGGCCGCGGTAAGTGGTGCCCATCCAAATAGCAATTGGCATTGTGCACCGGAGAATGGATATGGAAGCCATGGTCGTGACGTTGCATATGTTCCCACAATGCCTATTTATTCTGTGAATAATGGTGTTTCAGGACATCATTCTGGACATGTTTCTGAAAATATGGTCGCAGATGTTGTTCTCAATGGGTATTCTTTGTGCAATGAGCAACCGTTTCGCAGACATGGTAGGCCTTCTAAGAAGAGAAAACTTCTTGTGGAGAGTACATATTGTTATAATGGTGAAGTGGCTCTAGAAACTGCTACAGAAATCAAAAATGCAGATGGAAACGAGAACGGGAATATGAAACTAGATGCTAAGCTTCCTACTCTGTCGGAAACTTCAATCAGAAGATCTTTAACAACTCCTGCATTTGATGTAAGACAACTATTAATTGACAAGGCAAGAACATATATCCGCAAGAAACTAGAACAGATCAGGTCGGCTGCAGAAACTGGCTCGTTAACAATAACTGTCCCGGACTCTGACTTCCATGATTTTGACAAAGACAGATCAGAGGATTGTTTCAAACCGAAGCAAATATGGGCTTTATATGATGAGGAAGATGGTATGCCTCACTTGTATTGTCTGATCCGTGAAGTCATCTCAGTGAATCCGTTTAAGATTCAAATCAGCTACTTAAGTTCGAAATCAGACAGTGAATTCGGACTGGTGAATTGGCTGGATTCCGGTTTTACCAAGTCATGTGGAAATTTTAGGGTCTTTAACTCTGAAATCATTGAGAAGGTCAATATTTTTTCTCATCTTCTAAGTAGGGAGAAGGCTGGTAGAGGAGGTTGTGTTAGAATTTACCCGAAAAGTGGGGTTATTTGGGCCGTATATCGTAATTGGTCGCCAGATTGGAACAGAACAACCCCTGAGGAAATGAGACACAAGTACGAAATGGTGGAGGTCCTTAATGATTATTCCGAGGAGCTTGGTGTCTCTGTTACTCCATTGGTTAAATTAGATGGATTCAAGACGATATACAAAAGAAACATGGACAAGGATGCCATTCGATGGATTCCAAGAAGAGAGATGTTACGATTTTCACATCAAGTTCCATCTTGTTTACTGAAAGGGGAAGGTATGAGTTTGCCAGTCGGGTGCTGGGATCTTGACCCTGCTGCAACTCCCGAAGATTTACTTCACGGAGTAAATGAGGCTACGTGTGACTTGCAGATACAAGATAATTCAAGTAAACTAAAAACTGTTCAGACCTTCCACCAGGCTTTCTGAATCTGTGAAGGCAGTTCATACTTGTGAGGAATCCAGCAAAATGTACAGCTACACCAGGCTGTGGCATAAGTGTAGGTGAAGTAAAGTAGAGTTTGGGATTCTTTTCATAATTATTCTAACAGTATTGAGAATCATACCATGACAAGGCACATAACTTTGTCTTTGAGGTGGTATGTATATATGTTTAGCTTTTCTCATGAAATGAAGTTTTAGTTCTTCACACAATTTGTCTTATCATCTTGATTTTCACTTTATCTTGTTGCAGCTCATCGTACCTTGTCCTCATTTTTCGTGACTCTCTTTATGTACTGATTTCTCAATCATTTTTTGCTATCCAGTTGTACATCACACCATTGTTTGCTGCTTTTGATTTGAACCTGAAGTTCACTATATATATTGACTCTGAATTTTCATTTCTTCTTTATAACAACTCGCTGAAACTGTATTATGAAGTGGTGAAGCAATATAAAAGGATCGCATGATTGTTGAAATAGGAAAATTAGCTACAAAATGAATTGGAACTTTCTAACACAGAAAATGTTGATATTGGGGCATCTTTTCTCCCAGAAATGAAACATGACATGATTTGAAAGAACAAATATGACATTTGGATTAAGGCACATACTCCTAGTGGCAAGAGTTATCACCTGTAAGCATATCAAAAGGAGTAAAAGGTACAAAGAGAAGTGCATTTTCACACTGCATAGTAGAAGCTTATTTGGAAAACACAAGCTTTCACAGCAGAGCAAAGAATGCAGTATAGCAAAAAGTTAGTCACAAGCTATGCACATTCAACTAATACTTATAATAGGCAGCAGATATTTCATTGAACTACTACTTTCAGATAATTCGAGGGATATTCCAGAAAACAAGAGAGCAGAACAAAACATTCTTTCGCCAATCCACTAAAACATCAGTAGGAGAACAAGAAAAAGGACTGCTAACATAAATATATGTCAATCTTTTGAGAAAACAGAAACATGCTTCAAATGTCAACCTGAAAACCTCATGCATGAATGACCTGAAACACTATGTTATGTGGAAAACCAAGACAATTCTCTGACAATTGCTTGTGTCAAAGAAGAACTTAGGAATGACATAAAGAGGACATGATACAAAGATATGGTCAAACTTCTATAACTAAGCTTTTCGATATGAAGGTAATGATAAGTTCAAAGATCTGCTGCTGGTATATCAATCAAATTAAGGCCACCAACATGAACAATTGTCTCATATTAAATAGGCATCCCCCGAAACAAAATAGGCATCCCTTGAAGCTTTAGCGTCCTAAAGATGCCATTTTGAGGATAATATGAAACCAAATTGCCACATCCATACTCCAGCAAGAGCTCTCCATTCTTCAACAGGCATAAAACTTTCGCCAAATGTTCAGTGCCAATATTTGGAGTAGGTGTATAAGCCCCAATTATGTACTCATTCACCCAAGACTCTTTCACATTGTATTCTTTCATTACCCAAATTTTTGTTCCTTTATCATCTTCGTGAGGCAAACCTATAGCAACAGCAAGACAACTTCCAAGAACTGCTAGGTGAAAGTTGGCAATTAATTGGTCAACATTAAAATCAACCTTTGGAACTTCAGCAAATACCTCATCAGCGAAATCAAAGGAAATGATGAGCCTGTCATACACTTCCAATGGAGTCAACCAATGCATCTTCCCATTAAACATAATTCCCCGTGAGCAAAATGGATCAATCTGGGAACCAGCTTCGCCAATACTTCTCCAACTGTTGCCACTAAGACTAAATACTTGAACTTCTGAAGTCCAATTTAAAAATGGAATGACCCAAGGCTCATTACTATATGTGATCTTGATCACCTTGTACTCTTTGGTAACAGGACTAAAACCAAATCAAAAAACCAATCTTCCCTCCGGACGTTCAATTGGTATAGGCAGCTCTTTGTAGTCTCTTGTAAAAGGATTGTACACATGAAGTGCAATACACAGAAGATCACGTATGCACAATAGTCCATGACATGATCCAACCACTTCAAATACTACTGGCACAAAGTATGCAAAAGGGGTGCTGATTTTCCTCACCACTCCTTCTTTCCTACGAATATCAGAAAGTTCAAGAAAGTAAAGCTGATGATTGTCCACGAGAAAAATAATGCAAGGATCGTTCTTCACTGCACGAGACCGATGTAAATTCACAAGCTCTGGATCATGAGACAAGCTATAAAATGATTTGCGAACAAACTTGAATTGGACAAGAGATGTTATGGGAAGCCTGGAAGCTATGTCAACGACAATTTCTTGAGGTAGGGAATCAAATCCATACCTTGGGGGAGGTTCATCAGATTGACACTTCTGCTTGTTGGTTTCTGTATCCATAACACATACAAAAAATAGTTACACAAAGATAATATAGACCTGGAAATGGAGGTCTGGATATTTAGGAACTCTGGTAATTTTTATAGTAGGTAAACAAAAGAGTATGTTCTTTCGGATATCTGTTGGAATTACTGCATTTCTTTGGAAATGAGACATATCTGGGTAATAGTTGATAAATTTCATTTCTCTAAATGTCTTTTAGTTTTTTCAAGAGCAATCTTTTAGGAACTTGCAATGCATTTAGTGCCTACGTTATTGGTTGTGCACAAGACTTTTGAGTTGCTCTTCTGAGCATTTATAATAAAGATGTTACTAGTTATTAGAATTCATCTTATTCTTTATACTCAGTTCTGTATCTTTCTTTAATTTTGCATCACATGACAAAATTGAAGCAAGCCATACTCTGAAAATTGTAAGTATAGTTTCTAAGCCTAATCGTATGAGAATATTCAAATTGAAGCAAGTAATGACTCTGAAAATTGCATGTAAAAGTTAAAGTAACTGACTTAGCCTCTAATATAATAAATCATATGTCCGATTAAGAAACTAAGCCCAAAGTAATATTACAAAACAAGAAAATAGACAAGAAATATGGAGAGGAAGAGAGAATTATCTTGTTTCTTCCATATATTCAAGTGTGTACAATTTGATATGCAAACCCTCTATTTATAGGATGATATAGGTAATACCAAGGGATGCCATGAACATGGTATTAACTAGTGAAATCATGGGGGAAGATCATGGAGAATAAATTTGCTCTTCCGGAGCTCTTAATTGAATTTGTACTACAAGATCTTTTGTCACACCATCTATATGGTGAATATCTCCTTCACGGAGAAAATCATATCATAATAATTGTCATGGTCGAAATCATCATAAGAAAAACTATTTCTTGCTTTACGTTTGCCTTTAATAACCTTTTATAAGGCATGTCATAATATTTTTGGCGTACCACATGTACGCGAACAATGACATATTTATGTAACCACCTTATAATATTCATTATCTTTATTTCTCTCAAACCTCCCTTAGAGGTGAGTTGTGGTAGTTATACAACCATGCATAAGCACTTTCTTATGCATATTTTTATATCACATGTATATTTTCACATTCATTTTCAAGAATGAGTTTGCATTTGCAATGCTTGTCACAAGTCGCATTCCTTCAAAAAATGGACTATAATCGTCTGAGTGTGCCTCATATTTCCAGACCATATTGATACACAATTCCTTCACCTTTGAAGGATTATTTTGAGAAACCTTATTGTTCTCCTTTTTACATTTACCATAGTGATGACTATATTATTTTGATCTTTGGCACACACACGTTCATTGGTCAACCACTTGTCTTCATTTAGACTTATTATGCACTATTATAACATTCACTTCAAGAATAGAGCAAATCAAGTGGGACAAGCTTCATGACTTTTCATGAAAAATACATTATTTTTCTTTAGTCATTATTATCTCATAAATATGTTGCATTGGGACTCAAACCCAATGCCTTACCCATATAAAAGCATGTTAGACCATAATGAGTTGGCCCCTGAAACTTTAGAGTTCTAAAGACTCCATTTTGAGGATCATAGGAAACCAAATTGAGAGTTTAGTAGAATCACATAAACATAGAATTGAGAGAGTATTAAACAATGCCACTGCTACAAAATGTTTAATTGTATATATTTTACGAGGTAGATTTAACAATGGTTGACTATAACGATGAATGTTCCTCCTAGGTGACTCAGTTTTCTTGGTCCTACATGTATACATGCCCAAATTGTTACAGTAGAATTTATAGTACGAATTTAGGAGCGGCAAACGGACAGATCAGGTTGGATATGGGACGGATCGAAAAGGGATAACGAAAAAAATGATAAATTGCACGATAAAATATGGGTTAACGGTCATATAATATGGATATCTATATTATCCATGAATTCTTGAATATGATCACTTTTGGAAGAATTTCTAGTCTCACAAACTTGAGGAACCTCCAATGTGTGTTTTTGCAAATGTAAAAATTAAACTCATTGGTTATTTATTTTTTAAGTGGATAATATGAATCTTATTTATATTAAACGCATTTTTAAAATGTTCATTATCCAACCCAATTTTAATAGATAATATAGATGTTTCAAAAAAGCTAAAATTCAAAGTTGCCCCCCATTAAACCCGCATAAGAGTAAACCCGCCCCGCTCCGCGCCATTGCTATCCCCAACAGAATTTGGAGTTGGTGTATAAGCCCCAATTATGAACTCCTTTACCCAAGATTCTTTCACATTGTATTCCCTCATAACCCAAATTTCAGTTCCTCCACCATCTTAACAAATATAAGTGCATTTTAATCTCACAATGCATTCTATAAGCTAATCATGCACCAATAGATTCTGCAGCAAAAATCCAATACATCTCATTAAGTAACTTACCAAAGATTAGCCACCAAGGCATATTATATCAACTAAAATAAACGTTGTTTAGCATACACTTCACTTCATAGGCTATGAACATTCAACCAAGGCTTCCAACAGGTAAAAGATATTTGATATTTCATTTAATTCCTACTTCCAACTGATTCAAGCAATTTTCTAGGAAAAAAAAGGATAACACAACAAGTATATTACAATATAGTCAGTGGCATAGCCAGTAGTCCCACCAAGAGCGTTCAAACTTTAAACAGGTCGTTAATTTCTTGTATCGTTGAATAGTATAAACTATTTGGAAAGGAGTCAAATAGACCACAAACAATTGTTCAGGTTGATGCAACAAAAACACAACAAAAAATAACATGACATCCATTTATAAGCTACTAACAGTTCGACACGCACATTTGAGATCAACATAATGAAAATATATAAAAAAACATGTTTAGCACGCAACGTAATTCTTTAGTACACAAAATATCATCAATCCTTTGCCTTTGGTTCTTCTTCTTTTAAATATCACTGGCTAACTACATATACCCAAGTAAATGTATAGAAGTATAAAAAAAATAAGAAAATCAATAGCAGTATCAAGGGGCGAGCTTCAGCTTGTTCAGAGTTAATTTCTTTGCGACGAATATTTCGTCGAGCAGTTCTCCAACTTGAATACATTGATCGTCGTACTTACAATATTACCAAGAATTGAACGTATGAATTCTGTAGATTAGAACCAAATTCAGGCAGCGCGGATCAACATCAAGATCTCTCTTTCCGCCTTCAAACCATCGTCAAAATCCACCGTTCTTTGTATACTTTGTATGGCAATACGAGAAGCTTCTCTTTCTCTTTGCCTTTGTTTCTTCAACTCGGCTTTCTTGATCTCTTCACGCAACTGCACCTTTTGCTTCATTAGTTGATCGTCAAAATCTTTTCCGAGTAGTTGTTGTTGGGACTTGAAGATTATGTTAGCGAAACGTTTCTTCAACATCTTTGCTCGGAGTTGTTTGTCATCTATCTCCAACAGCATATCGGAAAAATCATAGGAATTGGAAACTTGAGAGATGTTCCTCTTCCGGCAGCAAGCCATCTTTGTGGCAACAGCAAATTTTGGCTGAGAAGAAAGCATCATGTTTCCTAAAACCTTAAGAAGAAAACCCTAAACTCTGCGTATGAAAGGTGAGTAGCAAATTTACTTATATATGGAAAGAAGTCAGCTATCGGATCAAACCCTAACCTTAAGTTTTCCTATCTCCTATAGGAATAAGAAGAGAGTTTCCTAAACTAATTAACGTAGTCAGCTATCGGATCAAATATGGAAACTTTCGAAAGTAAGAAAATATTAAGCCTATTTAATGCGACCTAGTTTCTTGAAGTTAGACGTAACTTGTTTAATTTCTTGGACAATTCAAGTGTTTCTTGTAATTCAAGTAATTATAGTGATCTTCAGTTTGCTTTATAACCTTGTTATTTATGATATTATTTTCCTTTTCAATACACACTACAAAAAAAGGTGTAATTTGTGGAGGTTTTTCTTAATTTTGTAACGGTTTCGGACCCCACAAATTGAATTGTGGGAGTTTTAAGAAACTCCTTGGCTATCATCCCCACAAGGCCACAAGGCTTTTTGTGGCAGTTTTAAAGAACCCCCACGATGACCTCCGCAAATTAAATTTGTGATTAGTGGGGGTTTTAAAGTTAATTAAGGGCAGATTCTAACCTCCTTTATATGATTTCAAAGCTAAAACATAATAATTTGTGGTGCTTTGTAATTGTCGCAATATAATCTGTGATTTTTGAAAAATAATTAGTGACAGTGTATAACCATCACAATATGAGCTTTATGTTAAAAATAATTAATTAGTTGGGGTATATAACGCCACAATATATAATCTCTTTTACAAATTTTAATTTGTAGGGGATTAATTACCATCACAAGTTGAATATTAAAATAAGCTTTCTTCTCATTAAATATTGCATGATTAAATAAGATCAAGCTTGTATCAGCATATGTATTAACAAAAAAAATAAGTTATATACTAAATAATACTCATTATATAGCAGATATCAAATTTCATTAAACATCCACAATAGCAACAGTCACAAATTCAAGTACTACAAATCATACAAAAGCAATATAAACTAAAGTAGCTCCTAAACATTATTACTTAAAATCCATAAAAGCACCCGTGGTTCCACATTAAATAAATAACATTCTAAGTATTTTCTTGGTGATTCTGGTAGCTGATGCCTGATGATCCTCTTACATCCACAAGCGAGGTGGGTTCACTCTCTGTGTTATCACTAGTCTGAAACAATAAAAAGCATATTTAGATGAAAAATCTGACCATTATACCATATTTAAACTGTGAATGCTTCCTTAAAGCAATGATTATCTAGCTATGACCAAGATGAGGACTATATTCTGGATTCCATAAGGACATCAAAACATTGCCGCAGATTGAGATTCTTTTTTTAGAAAATAGACTGAAATATATACACTGATTAATTCTCCGGTACAGAACTGGTTTATGCTTTGTGGAGTAGTTTAAACATATGCACATTATTGAGGGGGAAAAAAAAAAGAAATTTAACAAAAGTTCCAAGCTCCAGTATTGTTAGAAGTTTCCGTAAATCCCTTTCCATAATACTTCCAACAGGCAGCTGATATTTTCATTGAACTTCTACTTTCAGGTAATTCGAGGGAAATTCCAGTAAACAATAGAACTGAACAAAACATACTTTCGCTAATCCACTAAAACATCAGTAGGCGAACAAGAAAAAGGACTGCTAATATAAATATATCACTCTTTTGAGAAACAGAAACATGCTTCAAATAACAACCTGAAAATTAAGCTTATCACACAGATGGTGATATACATCACACCTAATTAACCATTTATCTATACCTCACGCATGAATGACCTGCAACACTTTGTTATGTAGAAAACCAAGACGATTCACTGACGACTGCTTGTGTCCAAGAAGAACTTAGGAATGCCATAAGAGGACATGATACACATATATGGTCAAACTTCTATAACTAAGCTTTTCAATATGAAGGTAATGATAAGTTCAAAGATCTGCTGGTGGTATATCAATCCAATTAAGGCCACCAACATGAACAATTGCATTAAACAAATTAGGCATTCCTTGAAGCTTTAGCGTCCTAAAGACACCATTTTGAGGATCATATAAAACAAAATTGCCCCATCCATAATCCAACAAGAACTGTCCATTCTTCAACAGGCATAAAACTTTCACCAAACATGGTGTTGGTGCATAATCCCCAATAATTAACTCCTTCACCCATGACTCTTTCACATTGAATTCTTTCATTACCCAAATTTCTGTTCCTCCGCCATCTTGGTGAGGCAAAGTTATAGCAACAGCAATACGACCTCGAAGAAGTGCCAGATGAAACTTGCCCCTTCTTGGGTCGACGTTAAAATCAACCTTTGGAACTTCAGCAAATACATCTTTATCTAAATCAAAAGAAACGATAAGCTTATCACGACGTTCATTATACTTACCAAATTAAGTCAACCAATACAACTTTCCGTTTAACATAATTCCTTGTGAGTCAATCGGGTAACCAGCTTCCTCAATACTTCTCCAACTGTTTCCACTAAGACTAAATACTTCAACTTCTGAAGTCCAATTTGGAAAGAGCCATGGGTCACCCTTATATGTGATTGTAACGACCCGATCGGTCGTTTTGAGAATTTAAGCTCTGTTCGGTGGTATAAGGCCGTGAGCAGCTTCATATTATGTATATCGACTTGCGTGCATGTTTGGAATCAGTTGCAGGATGATTCAGAGTCAAATTGGAAGAAGGATTCTAGTTTTGGAAGCTTAAGCGGTGATAATTTGACCGGAATTTGAGTTTTTGTGTAAACGGCTCCTGAACAAGTTATGGATGATGTCAGCAACTTCGTTAGGTGATTTTGTACTTAGGAGTGTGTTTGAAATCTAATTTAGAGGTCCGCGGTAGAATTATGCTTGAACTGGCGAATTGGAAATTTGGTGTTTTCCGGTCGGTAGTGGAAAATTAGCTATCGGGGTCAGAATAGAATTTCGGGAGTTGGAATAGGTTCGTAGTGTCGTTTGTAATATGTGTGCAAATTTTCAGGTCATTCGGACATGGTTTGGTTTGTTTCGGCATCGTTGGCGAAACTCTGAAGTTTAGAAATCCTTAGGCTTGACCTTCGGGTTGATTTGATGTTTTGATGTTGTTTAGAGTGTTCCGAAGGTTGGATTAAGTTTGAATAGTGGTATATGACTTGTTTGTGTGTTTAGACGGGGTTCCGGGGGACTCAGATGTGTTCCGGGAGGGCTATGTTTTTTTTCCATCTTTACTTCAAAAAAAAAAATCATCAAAAATTAATTCCATTTTTTTAGAGTTAATACCCTAATACTCTCTTAAACTATCATATTTTTGTCAATTTTCTACTTAAACTATTCGGTGTCGCCAAAAACGCTCCTGAACTATATTGCCGCTCGTATTAAAACCCCCTCATCGCTGACCTGCCATAACATGTGTAGATACTCGCTTGGAAGCCGCGTGGTAGCTGAAAAAGGCCATTAAAATGGCCCACCTAACAGAAAATAATGGCTAAATAACTTTACCCTCTTTCAAATATATATTTTTTTAATAAATATTCTCCTTATTTCGGTTATATCCATCTTTCTTTCTCATTTTTCACCATTCTTCCTTATATTTTCACCTTTGTTCTTTGTTTTTCACCTTCTTCTTCATATTTTAACATTTTTTCTTGAGTTCTCTATATGGGTTTCCTTTGAAAATTTCTCCTTCTCTTGTTTCCTCTGAAATTATTTATTCTCTTTTTTGTTTTAATCCTCTTTCAGGTCTTACACATATTGTTAAAAGAATACCAATTTAAATCTTCTTATAAAACTCAACACCTTGTAAAGAACAAAGTTGAATCTCTTGAACCTTCTTTATGTAATCTGGAATTAGAGAATATAATTGCTGGACAATTGATTTTTTATTTGCGAAATTTTATTTTGTGTAATCTTTTGTTGTAATACAAGATGACTTTTAAGAAATACAATACTATATGTCTTTTATTTATGTTTTAACCGTACTACAAAGTGAATATAAATAAGGACTTATCTGTTGGAGTCTAGCATAAAGCACAATCACAATTAAACCTAAAGCTAACACATTACATTAGATATTATTGTGGCCAAAACTCTTAAAATTAATCAATCATGCGAAACTAATACATCATGAGTACGCTATGTAAAAATATTTGTACAAACCATAAGTTAATATAGTTAGATAGACATACCTTTAAAAGTCCAGCATGTGGTTATTTAAGGGGGTTTTGGGGACACCAGATAGTTAAGTAGGTAACTAACAAGAAAATGATAGTTTAGGCGGATTTTAGCTTGAGTTAAATAGCCACGTTTAGTGCTACCTGGCACATTTTTTAGACAATTAGAAGCGTTTACTAGACCCACCTCTAACAATGAAATGAGGGGGTTTTCATATGAAGGAAAATATAGTTCAGGAGGTTTTTGGAGGCACCGAATAGTTTAGATAAGAAACTGACAAAAACTTGATAGTTTAGGAGGATTTTAGGGTATTAACTTTTTTTTTTTTACCCATGTAAATAATATAACACCAGTTAGAAACAGAGTCCTCTTAGAACAAAGACAACCATGAGCCACTCAAAAATCACCATTTTTTTCACCTTTTAGCCACCTAAATCAGCAGCAATAACACCCAAAACGACCTCCGAATCACCCCGTCTAGAACAGCCATGTAACAACCTGAAACTACCACACAAAACAGCTCCAAATTCCATCTTAAAACACCCCTGAAGCAGCCTTCAAACACCATAAAAATGCAACAAAAGCTCCGTAAAAATTCAGTCCAAAAACGCTCCAAAAGCCAGATCCAAAACAACCCCCATTTTGGCGTAAAATAGCAGCACTGAAATCGAGTTTCGAGGTTTCCAGAAAGGTCGTTCTCAGTTATGGTCGAAGCGACTCGAGGTCGACGGTGAAGTCTTGGTTCTTCGGTTCCGTTTGGGTTTCCATTTTGGGTCTTTGTTCGCACCTATGTAAATCAGTCGGTTCCATAATAAAAAGGGAAAGCTTTTTTCATCAAAAGGATTAACGCAATCTAGAGTCTCTTTTTTCACTGTCTTCTAATTAAACGTGGGAGCTGAATTGGGAAATGAACTGCTAAGGCAAATGAGGTCGCGGATTCTTTGGTGAAATCGAGAAGCGGATTATGAATTTTGTGATTTGTTTGGTTGCATAAGAATTAAATATGGACCCGAATGAGGCCTTTTCACCACCGAGAAGTCCATTTTAGATTATCGAGTTGTTTTTTTTTTTAGGTAAGTATCTTGCCTAACCTTGTGTTGGGAACTACCCCTTAGGATTTGAGACTTCTGTGTTGATTGTAGTATGTGTAAGCGAGGTGACAAGTGTGTGCTCAGATTTATTTGTTGAAGGTTGGCGTTATATGGTTCTTAGGTCCTTACATTCCCTGTGTATGAAGTTGTATTTGTTAAGACTGAATTCGTGATTTCTAGTTTTATCTCTGCCTTTTTAAATTAGAATTACTTGCCTTTAGATACACTATATTGCCTATTCGACTCCTAATTGACTTAACTGAAGGTCTTACCCCTTCTACTGTCATGATATATTTATCATAAACCGGCTATTTAATTGAAATTAGTATTATCTCGTCCTATAATTGTTTAGCCTTAATTATATATAGTTATCTTTTGCTGCTTAACCTTATTTGAATTGTTGAATATTTCTCATAATTGCTCAACCTCATAAGGAGTTTAGATAACTTATATCTTAGTCAACTTGTCCTTACTTGGAATTATTTGATGTGTGTTGGATTCTTATTGTTGACTTGAATATTGTGGATTCGTTGTTACGTCCTAGTATGAGATGAAGAAAAGGACTGTAAAACATCTGAACATTTGCCTGCATAAATGACCTACAGTTTGACGTTATAAATCACAATTCATAAAACAAAGATGACTCTACGTCTTATTAATTGATTAAAAAGATTACATAATCTTTAAACATACACTGAAAATCCGACACATCTTCTGTATGTTACACAGAACTATTTTACAGAACAAAGCAACAACGCACTAAGAATGAAAAACAAAGGGAATTGACTTTAAAAGGAAACAAAACTAATATATGCTTAAACATATTAGGAAGTTTTCCAACAGGAAGGTATCTAATATGCTTAAATATATGCCTTAGTTGATGATCAAACTAAGGCAACCCATATGAACACATGTCTGAAACAAATTAGGCATTCCCTGAAATTTTAGAGTCCTAAAAATACCATTTTTAGGATCATATGAAACCAAATTGCCACCTTTGTACTCGAGCAATAGCTGTCCATTCTTCAAAAGGTATAGAACTTTTACCAATGGTTGCAAATGTTGAGTGATAGAGTTTGGAGTTGGTGTATAAGCTCCAATTATGAACTCCTTCACCCATGACTCTTTCACATTGTATTCTTTCATTACCCAAATTTCTATTCCTCCTCCATTTTGGTGAGGCAAAGTTAGAGCAACGGCAAGACAATCTCCAAGAACTGCTAGATGAAACTTGTGAATTCTTGGCTTGGCAACAAAATCAACCTTTGGAACTTCAGCAAATACCTCCTTATCTAAATCAAAGGAAACAATAAGCCTATCACGACGTCCATTATACTTACCAAATTGAGTCAACCAATGCATCTTCCCATTTAACATAATTCCTTGAGAACATGGATCAAACCGATAAAAAATTTCTCCAACACTTCTCCATGTGTTGCTACCAAGATTAAATACTTGAACATCTGATTTACCAAAGTAGGCAGGTCGATACCTACGATAGCGCCAAGAGACATTATTATACATATTTGCATAATTTATGATCTTGATCACCTTGTACTCTTTGGTAATAGGATGATAACCAAATCCAAAGACCACTTTTTGCACCTCAAATTCTACTGATTTAGGCAGCTCTTTGTAGTCCCTTGTAAAAGGATTACACACATAAAGTTCATTACTAAACAGAGAATGACATATGCACAACAATCCATGACATGAACCAACCACTTTAAATTCAGGCACAGAGTTTGTAAAAGGGGTGCTGATTTTCCTCACAACCTCTCCCTTACCATTATCAGAAAATTCAAGAAAGTAGAGCTGATTCCTTAAAGGATAATCCGCGTGAAAAATAATGCAAGGATCGTTCTTTAACACACGAGACAGGTGCAGATTCACAAGCTCTGAATCATGTAATAAGTTGTAAAATGACTTGCAAGCGAACTTGAATTGGACTAAAGATGTTATTGGGAGCCTGGAAACTATGTCACGGACAATTTCTTGAGGTAGGCAATTAAATCCATATCTGAGATGAGCTTGTTCAGATTGACACTTTTGATTCTTGGTTTGTCTGTCCATGACACAGAGAAAAAATGAGCAGAGAAAGATTAAGTAGAAAGGCTTGGAAATGGAGGAAAATGTTATGAGAAAACAACTAGGAGGCGTGGAAATTTAGGAACTCCTATAGTGCTACTTAATTCCACAAAGAAAATACTATATATTTTTTGGACGGCTAAACTTGTCCACATCGATGATTACCACTAATTCAATAAATAAATTGGGACGGAGGGAGTAAGAAGTAGCTAAAATTTGATTAGTTTTGAAACGGTGGCTAAAGCTTGAATATTAACTGTTCAAAAAATGATCATTTTTCCATTTCTTTCGGTAAATAAATTCGAAAAGTAAGTTATATATTTATTGATTTTGTGTAAACGTCAATGTGGATAACTTTAGCCGTCCAAAAGAATTATAATAAGATGACTTATAAGATGACTTATAGGCATACAAATATCTATGACTTTTTTTAGATCACAAGTTTAAAAAAAAATTTGTTTTTCTTAAATTTCGTGCCTAGTCAAACGATGATATATAAATTAGGACGGCATGAAAAATACGAAGACATCATTTGATAAATATACACCTAGACGAAAACACAGAAACCATTAAAACTTCGAACATACTCTGGACAATTTAGAATACATGAACACTAGGACACAGTGATGGAGTTTCACTTATAGAAACTTTTTTCTCATAGTAAGACTTGTTTGAACACCAGGACACAATTATCATGTTGAAACTCCATGAGTTTCTTGGGCTACAAGCAGGGCGGAGCAGCATGTCATTTACGGTTTCGGTCAAACTCAGTAGTCTTGATTCAAACCTTGTATTTATTTTTAAAAACCTATTGAATATGTAAATATTATAAATTTAAAATCCCACAATTTAAAAATATTAGAATTCTAAACCCACAAGATTTAAATTTTGGCTTTTATATGTGACTACAAGAACACACACTCGAGACTGATGAAACTGTCTACTTCAAAATTCACGAGAATATTCCTCCAAATGGTGCCATTGTACCATTGGTCTTATTTCGTGGGGTCACAAGAAAAATGCATAGAGTTAATACATTATCAAAAATTGACATTTTACCACTCTTATCTTTTTCTTACTTTAATTAAAAAATTTAAAAGTCCAGAGAAATAGTGGTTCTAGTAACAAATTTGAAAAATCATGTCGTTTCATAATGTATCGTATTGTATTATTTGATAATACAATGTTTGAATTGATTGTATCGTTTGCAGTCATTTTATGATGTCACGCACCAAAAATATGAAGAATAAAACTTGCAATATTACTAAGAATAAATAGGATACGAAGTACAACCATTATATAAAAAAGTAGGGTAAAGGATTAAATGGCAAAATGAGAGAAAATAATAAGGTAACAACGCTACCACACCAATATGTCGTTACATAAAGTAGCACTTTTCGTCGTTACTTAACGACGAATTGTTGATACCATACAATAAAATTTAAGTAACAATCAATTCAAACATTGTATTTAAAGTAACAATACGATACATACGATATGCAACAACCATTCAAACAAGTTGTAAAATGCATCTTATAAATCTCATTTGTAGAATGCTACTTATAAATCGTTCCTGCAATGCGACATATAAATCACATATAGTACCCATTTCATGCACAATATCTATTTTTAAAATTTAAGATTACGGTAGAGGAGGTGGAAGGGCGATGCGTAAGATGTGCATGTGCAGAGCGACGGGGCAGACGAAATCCCGGTGAAATTTTGGAAAAGCGCGGGCCGAGCAGGTTTGGAGTGGCTCACTGAGCTGTTTAATGTTATTTTTAACACGAAAAAGATGCCTGAAGAATGGAGGTGGAGTACGATGGTTCCGCTTTACAAGAACAAGGGTGATATTCAAAATTACAACAATTATAGGGGTATCAAGCTGTTAAGTCACACTATGAAAGTTTGGGAGAGGGTGGTGGAGGCTAGGGTGAGGAGGTGCGTGTCTATTTTCGAGAATAAGTTTGGATTCATACCGAGGCGTTCGACTAGAAGCGATTCATCTGGTAAGGAGATTAGTGGAGCAGTACAGGGAGAGGAAGAAGGACTTGCGTACGGTGTTTATTGACCTTGAGCAAGGAGGTCCTCTGGAGGTGTTTGGAGGTTAACGGCGTTCCGATAGCGTACATTAGGGTGATTAAGGATATGTATAATGATGCTAAGACTCGGGTGATGATTGTGGATAGTGACTCAGAGCATTTACCTGTGGTGATGGGGTTGCACCAGGGATCGGCTCTTAGCCCATTTTTATTTGCCTTGTCGCGGCACATCCAGGGGGAGGTGCCTTGGTGCATGCTATTTGCCGATGATATAGTGTTGATTGACGAAACGCGAAGCGGAGTTAACGCGAGGTTGGAGGTTTGGAGACAAACCTTGGGACTCTAAAGGTTTCAAACTAAGTAGAACCAAAACAGAATACTTGGAGTGCAAATTTAGTGACGGGACCCTTGAAGCAGGCGTAGAGGTTAAGCGTGATGCTCGAGTTATCCCCAATAGAGAGAGTTTTAGATATCTCGGGTCTATTATCCAGGGTAACAGGGAGATTGACGAAGATGTCTCACATTGCATCAGTGCGGGATGGATGAAGTGGAGGCTCGCTTCCGGTATTTTATGTGATAAGAATGCGCCGCCAAGACTTAAGGGTAAGTTTTATAGAGTGGTGGTTCGACCGGCTATGCTGTATGGGGCTGAGTGTTGGCCAGTCAAGAACTCTCAAGTACAGAAGATGAAAGTAGCAGAGATGAGGATGTTGAGATAGATGTGTGGATGTACCAGGAGTGATAGGATTAAGAATGAAGCTATCCGGGACAGAGTGGGAGTGGCCTCCGTGGAGGACAAGATGCGGGAGTCGAGGCTGAGATGATTCGGACATGTTAAAAGAAGAAGCATTGATGCTCCTGTCAGGAGGTGTGCGAGGTTGGCCATGGAGAGTTTGAGAAGAGGTCGAGGTAGGCCTAAGAAGTAATGGGAGGAGGTGATTAGATAGGACATGGGGCTGATTCAGCTCACTGAGGACATGACCCTTGATAGGAGGGCGTGGAAGTCGAGGATTAAGGTAGACGGTTAGTGGATAGTTGTTAGTTATTCACCGATAGTCTTAGTAGCATGCACGTCCTTTCATATTCTTAAAATTTTATCACGTTATGTGGTTTTGTTCGCCTCGGGTATTGTATTCCCTATCGCTATTATTTGGTACTATTTATCCTTTATCCCTCCCTGCATTAGGTAGGGGTAAGGTCTGCGTACAAACTACCCTCCCCAGACCCTACTTGTTAGGATCATACTGAATTTGTTGTTGTTATTGTAATTTAATAATTGCATGCCTTATTGAAGTAATAGGGGCCAAAACGAAAAAATAAACCAATTTTCTTGTTAAATGACTGATGATCGATCTTTATATAGACATCAAATTCTAAACTGTTTTGTAGTATGTAAACTGATCCAATCTAATTAAATAAATTAAATATCAAACTATCCAAAATCTTACAAGCCTCAGCATTTGGACGTAAGAAATTTTTGAGAAATATTGATTTGTTAAAATTTTAGTGCTTACATTCAGTCTTATTTTTATCTGTCTAAAATCTTTATTATTTACAGTGCTTCTCCGAATTTCAAGTTCTTGATCGATCATCACTGATTTCGTCGATTAGCATAATATCTATCACTAAATTATCATGATATGACATCCTATACGTTTTTAGGTAATTATCTAATTTACGATTATTTGTGATTCTCTCAATAGGTGTGAATAATGATTCCATCCATTAGCAGAATATCATCACCACATAATATATATATCAGCGGCGGATCCAGAATAGTAAAGATTGTGGGTGTTCACTTCCTTTAACATAAAGTTGCTACCAAAGGCAACCACATAGTATAAGTGTGTACAACTATTAGAGCGCAACAAAGAAAAACTTAATAAGAAAATTATGGTTAATATCATCATTATTAAAAAAGATTTCTAGTCAAACACTCCTTTACTTCAACCTCAACACCGTAGCACCCATTAGTCTATTTGGTTCCTAGGTGCTTGCTAGCATATTATATCAATTTTCTTATATACAGTTTTGATATAATAATACACCGTTTATGTGGAGGTCAATGGGTGCTAAAGCATCTTAAATTAGTACATAGATTCACCTCTGACATATATCATGATATGTTATTTTAGGTAATTGCTTCGAACTTTCTAATTTACGAGTGTTACGCAGTTTTTACAATTTTAAAATATTATTTAGCAACTCTTATGATGCTGACAAGAATTGGCATGGACCATGGAGTCTTTTATATATATAGAATTAACAATTTTGACGAAAGAGCCAACTAATAACATTATGATATACAAATTGTGATATCTTAGTTTCTATTACAACTTAAACAATAGAAGAAGTCATTGATTAGCTATCTTCATATATAAATAATTTAATTATGATGAATCCTTATAGTAATATTTTCGAGAAAGATCTGAATAAAGCAAAATGAACCTAAATGATAGGATAGTAGATGTTATCAAATGTTACCCTGGGTTTACTCTTCAGAGAATAACCTTTGCAGGGACTTTTGATTTTTAATCATTTTAAGCATTAGGTGAAAGTATTCTGTTTTATTCTGGTCTTTCTCGTTAAAATATTCATTATTTTCTGAGTTTGAAAACCAATATTTTTTGTTTTCCATTCGGTGATGGATAAAAATCCCGATCGAGTTTTACTTGTGAAATTTGAAACTCCATGACAGCCACTATTTCTTAATAACATGGCAAAAAAGTAGCTAGTTTGTGCTATTACTACTGCGGTGTCCGATTGCGGCTTCGACTAATCCGAATTCACACTGCGGAAGGTCATGTGAACCATTCTTTTTCTTTATTTCCTTTTCTTCATTGCGAAATATTAAAATGAATATAACATAATATTAATAGAAAGTCAAGATGTAATCTATGCAGGCTGCAACTCTTGCTTATTCGCTTCATTAGGATTTGTATGGTGTGTTTGGTATAACAGAAAATGTTATGTTTTCCAAGAAAATGTTTTTTTGGAAAACAAGTAGATCTTACTTATTTTTCGGTGTTTGGTACGCAAATTAAGAAAAATAACTTCTTAAGAGTATTCATAAATGATAATTTAGATACAATAAACATGAAGCCATAAACTTTCAAACCAACAACCTTTTGAACCCACATATTTCATAAACTTCTGAACCGCTAAGCTTTCAAAGTACTTCTATAATTTCTAAACCCCCAAACTTCCAAATACATAAACTTTTAAACTCATAACTTTGGAACTCATAGAATTACGAACATAAAGGGTGGCCCGGTGCACTAAGCTCCCGCTATGTGCGGGGTCCGGGGAAAGGCCGGACCACAAGGGTCAAAAGTTCGAACTTATAAACTAAAAAAATTTAAAAAAAATCAAAAAACTGAAAATATGAAGAAAAAAAAAATTGCGGGGGAGGGGCGGGGGTGGGGTTGTGCAGAAAAAATGACAAAACAAAAG
>ML298570.1:34621-44960 GCA_005239495.1 Nicotiana undulata | reverse complement strand
GGGGGGGGGGGGGGTATATTTGAGGGTAGCTAATGTTTTCCTAAAATTTTTTAGGGAAGTCATTTTCTTCCAATTTCAGGAAAATGTGATATCTAGGAAAACATTTTCCAAACTATTTTGTGCAGCCAAACAATAAAAAATGGAAAAATATTTTCCGGTCATACCAAACACACCCGTAATGTCATCTTAAAAGTTAAAGTGTTTGTTCTCTTTTGCGGGATATACCCTCAATTTTCCTTGCTATCGTATTGACAAGCCTTTTGCAAATTTGAGATTTAAAGTAAGTAAGTTGTTAGATAAAGGGTAGCCCGGTGCACTAAATTCTGATTATACGCGGAGTCCGGAGAAAGGTCAGACCACAAAGGTCTATTGTACGTAGTCTTACAGTACTTTTCTGCAAGAGAATGAAATGCATTTAATGTTTTTTGGTGCATAAATATACATAATTCGAGAGAGAAACAATATGTTCGATTGGATTAAGAGAACTTTCTCTAAATTCGTCTCTATTAGGGGCAAATTTACAGGGAGATTATGAAACACGTGAACCTGTGGTCTTTCTGCAAAATTCGATATTTTATGTATATATATAACCCATTGGTTAGTTCATCTTGACTCAGTCCATCTTAACCAAGTGAACTAGTTTTATGCACAATTCATCTTCAATAGCGAGAAAGGGGGATCTTTACGCAATAATGCAAATAGCCAACTAGTTTTACTATTTACTTTTTTAAAATGGTATACATATATTATACATTGGTTATACATGGTTATACATATACTACACATAGATTATACATATATTATTATTTACCTCGAATTTTACAAGTAACAATTGAACTTGTATTGTGATTTTAAGGATATGTAATCTGATTCAACGCCAATTGACAAATGACGAATTAAACAAATGAATTGAATGGTAAAAATAAATCAAACTAGTGTTGTAGCAATATGTTAACCTCGATTAGGAACAAATTCGAGATCAAGTGTTAAGAACAGTAAGAACGATAATGTAATATAAGCAAGAAAAGAGCGACGTGTATATTATTTCTCAGCGAATGTATATATGTTACAAATGAATGGGGTTCCTCTTTATATAGTAGAGGAATCCTAAATAAGGTACAACTCTAATTTCATAAATAAAATCCCATGATTGATGACAATACCCGTTGGCAGTACAATTACTTCTAAGATTTCCGCCGAGATCTACGGTCGATTACTGATATCTCGCCTACTCTGTTGCTCGATGTTCGTTATGCCCGTTCTCGATCCTTCGGTCTTCGTTTATTCGAGCTCGCGCTTGGTTCATTATGATCTTATTCTCGAGACAATCCCTCGAGCCTATAAAATCGAACATACTCGATTTTAACCGTATACAGATAGTCCCCACATTTCTTAAAATAAAATGATAAGAAACGACTTGAGCCTCGATTCCCTGATACTTCAACCATGATGTCATCTTCATGACGTAAGCGATGGATGTGACCGAAATGTCATGTCGGTTCGGTTCCCCAAATCATCAATGCATGTCAGTCAGCAGTCGGCCACTAGTGTCATCGAACTGTCGCCACAATCCTATAAATATCACATCCTTCTTGAATCACACTTTACTTTCAAAACCCTTTCTAAAATCTTCACAAGCTTCCCTTTTTCAACTTCATCTTTTTTCGTCAGCTTTGCCATAACACCAATTCCTTCTCTCCTCTAGAACTTCATATAGCGATGGCTAAAACATAAAAAATTGTCCCCCACCCCCCTTCAAAAAAAGCCTTTTTCCGCGGCCGATCGACGATAAAACGTCGGTGGAGCCTCGTATCGAAGAGTGCGTCCCTGGGCCATTCAAACTAACTTCCGACTTCAAGGTCGACAGACCCTCCTCAGTTCCGGGCTGATGTGAGCCCATGTCCCGATACATGTGCTCGATATCGAAAGATGATCTCGAGCGGGTGAAAAGGGACTGCAACTGGGAAAAACAAGGAAGTGGTGGTCCTTCCCCTGAGGAGGACATCACTACCTATGTGAAAGGGTATTTGAGTGTGTATACTTAGCCTTTCAAACTGGGTCCTGTAGATCTGGTCATACTCGGCTTCTGCCGTCAGTATCGAGTGACCCTTGGCCAGATATACCCATCCTTCTGGGTAGGGGTGTTCACAAAAACCCAAAAAACCGAACCAAACCGAAAACCAAACCAAACTGACCAAAAAAACCGATACTTTATGGTTTGGTTTGGTTTTGGTTTTGGATTTTAAAAACCGTTCAAATTTGGTTTGGTTTTGATTTTAATCAAAAAATCACTGAACCAAACCGACTATAGGAATAACTATTTCAAATTTATTATTACACCTATATATATGTATATATTTATACAAAGTTTCAAAAAATTTATGGCGAATGTTAATCGTTTGCACTTTTAGTACAGTTCTTTACCTTCATATTTTAGTTTGATTGGTAATTTTCTTTTGTTAAGTGTAAGACTCCATTTCATTTTAAAAAAATATTTTTAATTGAGTCCTTATATTATTCATCACTGTTTGATTCAATTATCATCAATATATTTTAGTAAATAATAGATTTCTCAAAAAGCAATTGATTTGATAGTGTTACGTTGAAAATGTGGTCGTCGAAATATGTGTTTGGTAGTGTATGTATTATATTTAAGAAAAACCAGATAAATAACCGAAAAAACCGAAAAACCGACATAAACCGAATCGAGAAAAAACCGACTTAATCGGTTTGGTTTGGTTCTAATATTTGAAAAATCGACTTACTTGGTTTGGATTCTTTTAAGGGAAAAACCGATCCAAACCGAACCATGAACACCCCTACTTATGGGGTATCGTCAACTTGCTTAGGTTCTTTTCGAGTAAGGTTGAGGGGATGACTTTCACCCTCGACCATATGATAAGGTTATACAACCCTCGCCTTTATCGAGGTGGGTTGATAAAGCTCTAGCGTCAGGCCACGAAGATGCTTTTCTCGAGCATCGACGAAGACAAGGACCGTGGATAGATGGGCTGGTTCATCCGAATCAAGACTTGCGACCTAATTCTCTCGAGAAAATGTCATTTCCCGAGGAATGGAACATGAAACGTAAGTGTAACTCCATCATTCACATTTATTGTTTTACTTCTTTTATTCCTTTTTGACTCAGGTTCTCTTTTCATGGTGCAGCTTCCCCTTGGTTCCCCGGTGCAATTCCGGACCTCGCAGGCTGGGTTCGGCAACTGGCCTCCACCTTTTCTTATGTCGAGCGTTGTTGGCGTGATTTGGCCGGGGGTCGATGGGAGGCTAAAAATCACAGTGAGCTCTTTTTCCTGCATATCGGGGTTTCCCCCATAGTGTACTCCTTATTATCTTGGTTTCTTTTCGTATAGGACTCGGTGGGAACATTGCTATGACGCCACCTCCTCAGGGGGAAGAGGAGGTACCGAATCCGACCAAAGAGAGGAAGCGGAGAAGAGCTTCTCCTCCCGATACCCCCAAGCCGAAGAAAAACCAAGCTCGAAAGTCAAAAGTCGAGCCCTCCGCTTCACGTGCCGACATAGTTCAATGACTACGAGAAAAGATGAAGAGGGTGAAGATAACGGATGCCCGCTGGTAGTTCGAAAGAGGGGAAGTACTGAAGCTTCCAAGAGTGTCGAGACGGTGGAAGTCGAAGCAGCTCAATATCGGACCGAAGACATCTCGAAAGAAGGTTCGAGCAAAGTCCCCGAGCAATCGGGTGGTGAAGACGCCCCTCGCCGTGATGATCAGCCGGTGGGTGTGCCCGAAGGGTATAGCTCTGAGGCCATTGAGAGAGAAAATAATGTCCCAAGTGATTCACTTGAGATAATAAACATTGGCGATTCGCCGCTTGGCCCTACATTCTCCGAAAGGCAGTTTCAAGATACTCGGGCCAGGAAGACTCCCGACGTGCGGCTGGCCCAATAAGGGAATGACATATTTCGGGAATGCTTCTCTAGGATCGATGATGGTCCCGATACGGATGCATCATTCATTTTTGACGAGGCCTAGCAGCTTCTAAAACAAGTAAGTTTTGTTTCGTCGTGTTTACACTTGTGTTTAATTCATATCTTTCCCTGGCTGAGCTATCCCGATGCGAGGCTGAGCTCAAGAAGCTTGTAGGGGAGAGATATGGCCTCAAACTCCTCTACGTTCAAAATGAAGAGGAGATCATGACCCTTCGAGCCGTATTCACAAGCTCATCGAAATCAGACCGAACTCATCGAACGGTTAATGTAATTTCTTGTGATCTTGTTCTGTGTTAACTTGATTTTGGTAATTAACCATTTGGTTTTGCAGGGTTTAGCAGAAGGGGTGAGCTGGTGGAGAAGCTTCGAGAGGAGGACAAGATGAAAGAGGCCGAAATTCTGGGGTAGAGACAGCACATAGAGCGTCTTGCCTCGGAGAAAGATACATTTTAGGCCCAACTGACTTCAGCCGAGTTCCAGCTCAAAAGTGTAAAGGATGAAAGCTTGTCCCAGGCCTAGAAGATTGAGGATCTCAAGACTAAGCTGGCTGCCGAGCTTTCAAAGGCTAAGTCTGATGTAGAGGCGCTTGTGGCCTCTTACCAAGCTGACGCCGAGGCTGCCAACATTCGGGCACAGGAAATCTCCGTTGCTGCTGAAGTCAAGCTGTCATGTGTTGTCGACCATGCTAGGCGACAATCCCATAAAGAGACTCCCGAAGAAGTGCACGCCCGTGGCTTCGACCTCTCAGCTGACATCAAAAATGCCAAAGCTTTGGAGGTTGAGGCTGCAGCGTTGCTCTTTGATGAAGAGGATTCTGCTAGTGGGTCTGAGAGTGGAGAAGATGGGATGAGGCCGCCGAAGAAGCGGCTCCCGAAGATGTGGATCCCAGAGTGGACTATGCATTTATGATTTTCTTCTTTTGTATCTTTTTTTGTAAGACCTTGACTGGTCTTTTGTACATATTTCATGATACATAATAGAAACACTTTTCTTCGAATGCCTTCATATATTTCAAGTCCAGGGGTTTTTTGTCTTCATTAAAAATGTTGAAAACTTACATTGTCGTAATTTTACTAACCTTAGCTCGTAGTCAGAGTAAACCTTTAGGTTTTTTGGTTGTACGATGTTAAGTCCCCGAGCTCGGAAATACATTCGAGGCTTTATCTCGGATAGCTTGATCGAATACATAGACGTATTTTACAACCAAGTTCGAATGAATTTTGAACTTTGAATAAAGCAAACCCTTAGGCTTTTATCAAATGATGGGTATACCCATTAAGGTTTTACGATGAATCCTCGAGCTATAATTGACTTTATTCGACCTCGGAATAGTGGAACCCTTGGGTCCGAATTAAGTGAGAACAAGGTCTCGAACTCCAATTGTATTAGCCATTGGGCTCTTCAGATTGGGCCGATTTGGCCTCAGAAAATAGCTATTATTTTCCTCTCTTTTTTTGGCTTAAAAGACTTAGTGAAAATTTCTTTATGCCTTAGCATATGTTTTTTTATACCCATTGGGTTTTTTGAGGGTTCGATGATCGGAATCCCATTTTTCTTTTTTGGCGTCTCAACGTGTTTGTGTTAAGATAGTTTCATACCTCTTGAGGTTTTTCGAAGGCTGATATTATTGAAGCCTTTTAGTTTTTTGAGGGCTGATTTTATCGAAGCCCTTTTTTAATTTCTTTGTCGAGGGTAGCCTTAAATCGGTTTTTTAAAGTATTTGAAGGCATTTTGTTTATTGCAGAATTCTGACGTCTCCGAGCCGCGTTATATTGGTTGTAGCCTTTAATGTGGTTGTAGCCTTTAATTTGGCCATAGCATTCGGGTATGTCTCTTAGACTTATTTTTCGATAACATTTTGAACTTGTTTGAAATGTTAGTCCCCGAGTATAATGGCATTGGCCTATATGTCGAGGGGTACCTCTTTGAGGTCTTATGACTTCGAATTTAGATAACTCGAGTATGCAGTCCCCGAGTGTTCGAAACATGTTTGCACTTGGTTCTTGAGCCATTTTTCACAAGTATTAGTTGCATAATAGACCAGAAATCGTGAGTATGCGATTTGTATAATAGAGAATTTGCTTCGAGACACGAGATGTTCGATAAGAAAGAATGCTCCTTTGAATAACTTATACAGGCGTACATGTCTTGTCGTCGGGACTCCCTAATCTATATGGACATGGTTCATTCGACCATTTGGCATATTATAAAGTTTTTCCTATCGAGGCCCATTGACATGAGGTACATTTCTCGAACACATAAAATCCGAGGGTGATGCCCCCCAGTATTCCAGGTTGATTGTAAAGAAGCCTTGGATACTGTTGAATTATCCTCAGGTAGCACATAATTGTTGCCTCATTAAAAACCTTGCCCGAAAACCCATTTGGGATAAAAACCGATCTGAGGGAAAAAGAGTGCAATGCGTATTTTTAAACGTGAGGTCTCAATGTCTTTGGTCGGACTCTTGCAATGAGTTAGTTCTAAATATTTAGATAAATGAAATAAAAGAGAAAGTCATATCTTAGCAATAGTAGCGCCTGAGAAGTGATATGTTCCAGTTATTCGGCAGTGGTTCGTCACTCATCGTTCCGAGTTTGTAAGATCCTTTCCCGACTATGTCGAGGATTTGGTAGGGTCCTTCCCAATTAGGGAAGAGTTTCCCTTTGTTAGGATCACGAGTTTTGATGGTGACTTTTCTTAGGACTAATTCCCTAACTCTGAAGTGGCGAAGGTTGGTTCTCCTATTGTAGTACCTTTCGATTCGTTATTTTTGTGCATCCATTCGATTGAGTGCAGCTTCTCGTTTTTCATCTAACAACTCGAGACTGGTATTCATGGCCTCGCGGTTCAATTCTTCTGTTGTATGTTGAAACCCGACACTGGCTCTTCGACTTCGACCGGTACCAAGGCTTCAAAGCCATAGACTAAGAAAAACGGAGTTGCTCCTGTATTGGACTTCGACGTTGTCCGATATGCCCATAAGACCTCGGGTAATATTTCCCTCCAATTCCCTTTAGCTTTGATTAGCCTTTTCTTCAAGTTTTGGATGATAGTCTTGTTCATCGACTCGACCAGTCCATTCCCGCTGGGATGATACGGTGTTGATAGTATCCTCTTTATTTTATGATCTTCGAGGAATTTTGTTATCTTGCTGCCGATGAATTGTTTTCCAATGTCACATACTATTTCTGCGGGTACCCCAAATCGACATGCTATGTCATCCATATGAATCTATCACTTTTTTTCCCTACACTTTTTGAAGGCCTGTGCTTCAACCCATTTAGAGAAATAGTCAGTCATAACTAAATTGAACTTTGCTTTACCTGGGGCCCATCGCAGGGGGCCGACGATGTCCATTCCTCATTTCATGAATGGCCATGGGGATTGGACAGAGTGAAGTTGTTCGTCAGGCTGGTGGATCATCGGTGCAAACCTTTGACATTTATCGCATCTTCGAACGAACTCCTTAGAGTCTTATTCCATGCTATCCCAGTAATATCCTGCTCTGACGACCTTTCCAACTAGTGACTCGGCGCCAGAATGGTTCCTACAAGTGCCTTCAGGGATTTATCTCAGAACATAGTGAGTATCTTCCGGTCCCAAGCATACTGCCAATGGACCATCGAACGTCCTTCTGTATAATGTTCCGCCTTCGTCTAATGTGAAATGAGAGGCTTTAGTCCGTAAGGCCCTCGATTCTTTAGGATGCGATGGAAGCTTTCAATTCTTCAAGTTCTCGATGTATTTATTTCTCCAGTCCCATGTTAAGCTCGTGCAATTTATTTCGGCATATCCTTCCTCGATCACATACCTCAAGAGTTGGACGATAGTCCCCGAGCTGATCTCATCTTCTTTGACCGATGACCCCGAATTGGAAAGTGCATCGGCATCGGTGTTTTTCTTTTGAGGTATATGTTGTACATTCCACTCTTTAAAACGGTGCAAGGTTACCTGCAAATTGTCTAAGTACCTTTTCATCCTATCCTCTCGAACTTCGAAGGTTCCGTTTACCCGATTCACTACCAGTAGAGAGTCGTATTTAGCTTCAATGACTTCCGCTCCCAAGCTTTTAGCTACCTCGAGACCTGCAATGATGGCCTCATACTCGGCCTTGTTGTTAGTCAATTCGAAAGTTTTAATGGATTGTTTAATAATACTACCCGTGGGCGGCTTCAAAATAATGCCGAGCCCGGACCCTTTCACATTCGAGGCATTGTCCGTGAAGAGGGTCCATATCCCCAATGATGTACCTAATTTTAGTAGAAGCTCCTTTTCCACTACAGGTACAAGGGTTGGCATAAAATCGGCCACGAAGTATGCCAAAATCTAAGACTTGACGGTCGTTCGAGGTTGATATTCGATGTCGTACATGTTGAGTTCGACGACCCATTTTTCCAATTGGACCGATAATTCGAGCTTGTGCAAAACATTACAGAGCGGGTAAGTGGTTATCACACATATGGGGTGACATTGGAAATATGCTTTAATTTTCTAGATGCGCTTATTAGTGCAAGTGCCAACTTCTCTAAGTTTGCATACCTAGTTTCAGCATCTCCTAAAGTTCAACTTACGTAATAAACAATAAACTGCCTACTTTTCTCCTCTCGAACTAAGATACCACTTACCGCGATCTCGGACACCGCCAAGTATAAGTAGAGCTTCTCTTCTGCCTTCAGAGTGTGAAGGAGAGGTGGGCTCGATAAGTATCGCTTCAGTTCTTCCATTGCTTGTTGCCATTCGGGGTCCATGCAAAATCATTTTTATTTTTGAGTAAGGAGAAAAACATGTGGCTCCGATCTGGTGACCTCGAGATAATTCGACCCAAGGCAGCTATCCGTCCGGTTAGCCTCTGTACTTATTTAACACTGTCTACGATGGTGATGTCCTTGATGGCCTTAATGTTATTGCGGTTGATTTCGTTTCCCTGATTTGACACCATGAAGCCGAGGAATTTTCCCGAACCGACCCTGAAAGTACCTTTCTCGGGGTTGAGCTTCATGTTGTACTTCCTCAAGATTTTGAATGTTTTCTGCAAATGAGCCAAATGGTCATCTGGGCACAGGGACATAACTAACATTTCGTCAATGTAAACTTCCATTGATTTACCTATTTTTTCGTCGAACATTTTGTTAACTAGGCACTGATATGTAGCTCGTGCATTTTTTAGCCAAAAGGGCATTTCATTATAACAATATGTCCCATACTTGGTGATAAAAGAAGTCTTTTCTTAGTCTTCTAGGTCCATTTGGATTTGATTGTACCCAGAATAGGCGTCGAGAAAAGTAAGGATCTCGTGGCCGGCCGTGGCATCGATCATGCGATCGATGTTAGGCTATGGAAAAGAGCCTTTCAGACATGCTTTGTTCAAGTCCTTATAGTCTACACACATTCTAAGTTTGTTCCCCTTTTTGGGGACAACGACTACATTAGCTAACCATTCGGATATTTCACCTCCCGAATGGGCCCTACTTTGAGAAGTTTGGTTACCTCGTCCTTTATGAAGTCATGCTTTACCTCAGCTGGGAACTTCTCTTTTGTTTTATTCTTTTGAACTTAGGATCCAGGATAAGTCGATGCGTCGTTATCTCCGGTGGGATTCCTTTCATGTCTAAATGGGACCACACAAAGCAGTTCATGTTATCAATAAGAAATTGAATGAGTTTTTTCATGAGTTCGGGGGTTAACCCTGTTCTCAAGTATACCTTTCATTCGGGAAGGTACTCGATTAGTATCTCCCGTTATAGCTTTTCGGCCATTGACTTGGTTGCATCTGGTTCTTCGGGAAAACAAAAGTTCGAGCAGTTAGAAAAATCCCCTTCTTCTTCTTCTTCTTCTTCTTCTTCTTCTTCGTCATTACCAATTTCTCCGATTCAGTCGAGGTTGGGGACGATGATTGCTATTTGTCCGTTTGTTTATCTTTAGTGCTTGATTGTTCTGAAGTCGAAGGTGTTGATATCGGTGTTACCTCATCGACCGCAAACATTTCCTTGGCAGAATTTTGTTCCCCGTAAATCGTTTTCACACCATCCGTCATCGAGAACTTCATCATTTGGTGAAGGGTCGATGATACTGCCCTCATGTTTTGGATCCAAGGCCTTCCGAGCAGTGCATTGTATCTTATGTCGCCTTCGATGACATGGAATTTTGTATCTTGGAATAGTTTCGGCCACGTTTACCGGTAGGATTATCTCCCCCTTAGTTGTTTCACTAGCCATGTTGAAGTCGTTTACGACTCGAGATGCAGGTACAATTTGGTCCTGCAGGTCGAGCTGCTCTACGACCCTCGATCTGATGATGTTCGATGAGCTACCTAGATCTACTAGAATACGTTGTTTTATACGTCAATGCCACACAAAAGGGGGGGGGGGGGG